>JASPKP010008660.1:0-11298 GCA_030674155.1 Stramonita haemastoma | reverse complement strand
TTATTGTTTTTTTTGTTTTGTTTTTAGCAATGAGATCAAATGTGAATTTACAAGAAAAATGTCTGTAGTATGATAGTATAGGAAATGCACTGGTTGAGGCTCTTTCTTTTTTCTCATTTTTTAAAAATCACATCAAATTAATATGAAAAAAACCACGTTGTGTTGCATTCCCAGTGATATTTCAATGAGTTTATTTGTAGCCCTAGATAAAACGGCCTGCGTAGTTTAGTTTTCTTTTGTTGGTTTTTTCTTTAAATAATGAGATCAAATGTAAACATAAAAAAATGTATGTTCTGTATAATATAGTGTTTATTTTTTTTAATTTTTAAATACTGTAGTTTGGTTTTCTTTTGTTGGTTTTTTCTTTAATTAATGAGATCAAATGAAAACATCAAAAATTGTATGTCGTGTATAACATAGAGTTGAATTTGTTTTAATTTTTAAAGTACATAAAATTTAAAAAGAAAAAAAGAAAGCTTGTGCTGTAATTCGCATTCATATTCTGTGAAATGACTTTAGATGATGTTGGTGGCAGATCTGTGTATTGATCTTCTGCTGGAAGATGGATGGCAGATTTTACACCAACCCAGCTTTCTTATTCCTTTTCTTTTATTTCGAAGATAATTGAATAAGGATTTATGTGCTTTTTAAAATCCAGTCCCTTTTTTATATTTCATTCTTTTATATCGAGGTTAATGGAATAAGCACTCATCTGCTTTTTTACATCCAGTCCCTGCATGTTTGCAGTTTTCTAAATGTCATATGTTCACACTGGCCTTCTCTTACAAAAAGCGGAACAGGATTTAACGTGTGCGCAAGATGTTCTGTGTGTGTTTGCACTCGGGGCCTCTGTTTACAGTCTCATCCAAAGGACTTTGTGGGGAGTGGAGTCTGCACTGATGTTAACTCCAGGAGGAAAATCCCCTCGAACGGGAATCGAACCCAGGTCGTCAAAGTGCGAGTGTATGCAGTTTTATCGATTAGTTTTCATCTTAATGCTGAAATGTCTTATGGTGTGTAAAATGTGCCTGCAGTTGGTTTTTTTAATGCGTGGGTTTTTTTTTAAGGAATCAAATGAAGATGAGGGAGAAAATACAGGCTGTATAATGGTGTGGACTGTGTGTGAGGAGAAGGGGTCTTTTCTTTTCTTTTTTGAAATCATATCAAATGTGAAAGGAATAACAAAGATCATCATTTGATTGTCATGTTGGTGGCAGATCTGTGTATTGATCTTCTGCTGGAAGATGGATGGCAGATTTTACACCAACACATCGAACTTGTAGAAAAACTCTTGTGAAAGATTCATGCTAGATCTTTTTTCTTTAAATCTAGTAGTGGGTAGATTGTGCCAATGTGTTCTCTATTTTTGAAAAAAATGTGTTGTGTTCCTTAAAAGAATAATTAATGAAACCAAGAAAAATGACAAAAAATGTAATTTGTGCTGTGGTGTTGAATGTTTGAGGAGATGGGGAATTTTTCTGAAATCACGTCAAAGATTCAGGGGTGATTTTTGGTGGGTGTTTTTTTTTATTATATTGCTGTTTTGTTTAGTTTTGTTGTTTTTGTTTTTTAAATAAAGAACGTCAGTTGGATTAGGTTTGCTTGTTGTGTAAGAAAAAAAAGTTTTTGTCTATGTGACTTTTTATGTACTTTTAAATGTCACAGAATAAATTCTACTGAGAACGTTTGCTTGTTGTGTAGAAAAAATGTAATTGTTTATAGACTATTTGTGTTTTTAAATGTCACAGAATAAATTCTACTGTAGTGAGAAATGCTGATTTCTTTGTTTTGGCAACTTGGGGGTGTGAGTGGACAGGGGTGTGTGGTTCCTGTGAGTTGTGTGTGAGGGAAGGGGGGGGGGGGGGGGGGCATGCGTGAGCTGTAAACAAGAGACCCAACCAAGCAACCAATAATTTCAAAGTGTATAGAGTGTCTTTCTGTTTGTCTATCTGTGTGTCTGTCTCTCTCTGTCTCTCTCTGTCTATATATATATATATATTATATATATATATATATATATATATATATATATATATATATAAATTTTTTTATTATATATATATATATATCTTTCTCTGTCTGCCTCTGTCTCTCTATCTGTCTCTCTGTCTGTCTCTCTATCTGTCTCTCTGTCTGTCTCTGTCTCTCTGGGTGTCTTCAATATTGACCTAGCAAAAGTACACAATCAATGGACCAAAATTACGAATTCACTCAATCTTCACCAATTAGTCAATTTACCCACAAGAGTCACATCAAATTCAAGCACAATAATTGATCACATCTACCTATTTAACCCTAAAAACATCATAGAAAACGTGTGTCCCTGTCTATAACTGCAGCATCACTATCCAGTCTGTGCCACATGGTCAAAAAAAGGAACAAAAATTCCAAAACCTGGACATAACACGGCAAGCAAATGTGATGAGAATCAGGCTGTTTAGTTAGTGCTCCCCTTTCCCCTCCCACAGCCTGACTGCATAGCCAGCCACTGTGCCTCCTTCCCTTTTCCTGTATAACATGGGTTATTGCAACCTCACTTTCCTTCACTCTCATTTTTCCTACAGTGTTTTATTCTAACTTATTTCCTGTTGTTGTAATTAAGTGTTCTTTGCAGTTTATAATGATACCAAAAATGTTTAGATTCCAGAAGTGGTTGCACCCCAAAACTAAAATAAAAAGAAATAAAATCTGCAGCTATTTTTAGTTAACTGACCCAGCTGGCAAGTGGGCCAACTGGCCACATCTGCAGCCTTGGCTGGAAATTCCTTACCATTCCTTTGTTTAGACATTAGCCTCTGTTACACAGTTTAGGGATGATCTTTCCCTCCTGTTCTGGAGTAAGCCTAGTCTGATTACCTTTCCCATTACAGCTGTGTTTATCTGACCATCTTTCTCAGAGAGAGAGAGAGAGTGTGTGTGTGTGTGTTTGGTTCATTGTTTAGAATTTGGTTTAAGTTTAGCTAGCCTATGAGTTGTAGACTAGGCCTACTAGATGTCTTGATAATTTGTGCAAAACATGAAAATGTAGGCCTACAGTATAGATGCCAAAGAACACTTGATAGGCTTTATTTTGAGAGAGTGAAAGCACTGTGCAGAACTAGTGACGAAAGATTGAGGAAAGCACACTATTGGAAACAGCGAAACTGTGCAGAAATGATACATCAGTTATGAGAAGTGGGTTTTTTATATTTATCAACACTGAGACATGTTGCATTTTTTCATCTACTTTTTGTGAAAAATGCTGCTTGAGATTATACACTCAAGCAGGCTTCTTTTCCATCTGAAAGAACGCAACTGATATGTGTGCCAAAGAAAAGAGCAGGGATGTGTGGACACACTATGACACTACAATAACAGAGTCAGACTGTTCAGTTTGCTTTGTATGTGAATGAACAACTAACTTTATCCTACCCTCTGCTATAAACGGCTAAACCAAACAGGACAAAAATCAAAATAGCAGAAACAAAAAGAAAAACAGCCCAACACCAAGCCAAAACTAAGCAGTGCCCTGAAAGAAAATTTTAAAAGAAACGGACACCACATTAATGGTGGTAAGTTCATTCTACATAATGATCACTATTATGATTGTGTAGCTAGCAGAAGAGTTGACCTGGGCTATCCTAGTGCTAAGAGCAAGGCATGTGGCTGTAGTGTGTATGTGTGTACATTCCTTGGAGTTTATGGGAAATTCATCCAGGCAGTGAAGTAGCCTACTGAAGTGCCCCTCCTCCACCCCCTCCTGTGGCTGGCAGGTGTGAAAAATCCAGAAGGTGGTGAGTAAAGCAAGTAGTGGTTACATTGCTGGTGTCATGTGCCAAGGATGAATGTTTGGAACACTGCCATTCAGTACACAGCCTGTTGGGAAGTTGAAGAATTTTTGTTGTCAATGCATGAATGTGGTATATTATTGTATTGCATGGCATGGAAGTAAACTGTAATAACTGACAGATTAATTCAATTCTCCCTTTTGTTTTTATACTCATTGAAAACGTTAAAGCAAGCACTTTCCGTTAGTTTTAATAAAAATGAAATGGCTATAACTGACAGATTAATTCAATGCTCCCTTTTGTGTTTATACTCATTGAAAACGTTAAAGCAAGCACTTTCCGTTGGTTTTAATAAAAATGAAATGGCTGTGCAGAGAAAGACACAAAAGAGATAAAACTGCAGCTAGTGTAATTCAGGCTGACAGTGGCACAGTGGTCAGCAGCAGAGGTGTCGGATTACAGCAGGAAGTCAGGCCACTCTGCCAGATGTTTTGGGTCCCCGATAGGGCAGAGGTTAGCAACTAAACAGCTCCCTTCCTGCATGCCGTGATCAAACTATAACCTATCGTTCATTCACAAAATTTGATGAACAGCTTTTTCTCCTAGATTTATGGAAGTCCACACTCTTGGAAACATTCAACATTACTGATCCAGACTTAGCTATTGAGTTCTGGATAAAGACATTCACTGAAATCTATAACAAGCATGCTCCACTAAAAACCATTAGAATCAAACACGTCCCCAAGCCGCCTTGGCTCACAAAGGAACTAGAAGAAGCATGTTATCTTAGAGATTTTCTAAAAGAACGCAAATATTATGAGGAATCAAAAAAAAAAAAAGAAATGCCATATTCTCACAAAAACGGCGGGGAAAAAAAGAAATATTTCCAAGACTTACTATCTTCCAAACAATGACAGTATACAGCAATATGATGCAGCACAGCAAAGTGGAGGGTGTCCGCCACATGCGCGCACACCAACAAACACACTAACAAACACCAGTGCGCGCGCGCGTGCGCGTGCGCGAAAGCATACCCACCCCCAGCCCGAAAAAGGTGTCGTTTTGAGCACAGATGCCAGCCAAAGAGCCGTTTTTCAGCCCCGTCGGACCCCGACTTTGGCACGGTAAAAGACCCCGCGGCACCAGGACAGTATCGTATTGTATGCATACACTCTCTCCCGCCATCTTGGATAGGTGTGGCGCCGGATTTGTGGCGACAGGAGGGCCCCGAAGAGCTAAGAAAGGTAGTTTGCGGGAAGGAAAGGCGGTAAGTGTACGCGACAAAAAACAAGCATTGGGCACAAGAATAATGACAGTATACAGCAATATGATGCAGCACAGCAAAGTGGAGGGTGTCCGCCACATGCGCGCACACCAACAAACACACTAACAAACACCAGCGCGCGTGCGCGTGCGCGTGTGCGAAAGCATACCCACCCCCAGCCCGAAAAAGGTGTCGTTTTGAGCACAGATGCCAGCCAAAGAGTCGTTTTCAGCCCCGTCGGACCCGAACTTGGGCACGGTTAAAAGACCCCACGGCACCAGGACAGTATTGTACTGTATGCATACACTCTCTCCCGCCATCTTGGATAGGTGTGGCGCCGGATTTGTGGCGACAGGAGGGCCCCGAAGAGCTAAGAAAGGTAGTTTGCGGGAAGGAAAGGCGGTAAGTGTACGCGACAAAAAACAAGCATTGGGCACAAGAATAATGACAGTATACAGCAATATGATGCAGCACAGCAAAGTGGAGGGTGTCCGCCACATGCACGCACACCAACAAACACACTAACAAACACTAGCGCGCGCGCGCGTGCGCGAAAGCATACCCACCCCCAGCCCGAAAAAGGTGTCGTTTTTGAGCACAGATGCCAGCCAAAGAGCCGTTTTCAGCCCCGTCGGACCCCGACTTTGGCACGGTAAAAGACCCCACGGCACCAGGACAGTATCGTACTGTATGCATACACTCTCTCCCGCCATCTTGGATAGGTGTGGCATCTGTGCTCAAAACGACATATATATATATATATATATATATATATATATATATATATATATATATATATATATATATATATATATATCACCATATCCCTCTCCCTCTCTCTCTCCCTCTCTCTGTGTCTGTCTGTCTGTCTGTCTGTCTGTCTGTCTGTCTGTCTCTTTCTATCTTGATGAAGGCTGTATTCATACTTATATTTTCAATTTTATTCTGAAATTTGATTATTATTGAGTTTTGATAAATTTTATTTTAATATCTCAATGTTTTAAGTTTAGTTAGTATGTGTTTTTTAATTATGCTGTGTTGTTATTCATTTTTGTGATTACATAGGCATTCATAGAGATTGATCATTGCAGTATATCTAAACGTGTATTTTATCTACAATGTGTAGATGTTCATTTTTATAGCTATATTGAATTTGATTTGTGAGTCACTAGTTAGTGATTCTCTCTTTATCTCTCTCTCTCTCTCTCTCTCTCTCTCTCTCTCTCTCTCTCTCTCTCTCTCTCTCTCTCTCTCTCTCTCTCTCTCTGGGTGGTCTGCCCTTGGTGGTTATGGTTGTGTCTTTCAAGAGCTCTGTGAATAATTTTAATATTTTTAACTTTCAAGGATAACAGTCTCGTTAATTCCTTACAGGCGTGTGTCAAAGCGCTTCAGCTTTCAGACTATTTGTTACTTTCTTTTACGAAGTGCGCGATTTTTGTGTAATTCTACGTTCGCAGTGTTGGGCAGAACGATACAGTTGTTTGTTTTGGTTTTGCAAATGTGTGTGTCGGTTCAATGCTGCTCGTAGCCTTCAGATGGCTGTGGCTGCTTCTTTCGCTCCTTTTCAGCTGACTGCTTTTTCTTCTGATGGTTAGGATTGTGTGCTTTGATACTAACTGCATTGAATTTTTCCCTTCTGTTTTTATTTTGATTTTGATTTTATAAATCCATCGGGTTTTGTTTGTTTTTGTTTCTTTGCAAAAATGTGACGTCATTTTATTTTTACATTTTAATAGTAATCATTATCTACGTCATTTTTTTTTTTTTTTTTTTTTTTTTTTTTTTTTTTTTTTTTTTTTAGTGTTTCGCTTCTTAATTTTTTTTTTTTTTTTTAATGACCTATACTATTCCTCAAACTTGTTGGTGTGTGTCCCCAGACTACCAATCTTGCATCACACAAATTCCACTTAACACTGCTTTAGATCTAATTTAATCTAACCATTTAGGAAGTGTGTGAACAAAAATGTCGTAAAAATCGACCGTATGGCCATTTTAGATAAACATTTTTTCTGCTTAAAAAATGCAGAGAGCCTAAACACCCGAAGATGGCATTCTCCACACACCCACACATGTGAATGAATGAGTGTTGGTTTCTTTTGTTGTAAGGGTTTTTTTTGTTGTTGTTGTTTTGGTACTTCTTTTTTTTCTTTCCTTATGACTTTACCTGTGAAATGTGTGCGTATCAATCAAAAAGTGAATACTCCAAAGCAGACTGCAGGGACAATATCCCAAATTATAACAAATTGATAGACACTGCCGACATAATTCAAAAGCGCTTCTGGTGTGGTGAAGAAGAACTGATCGTATGGCTAACATTCTGTTATTTCGTTATTCAGCCATTAAAGACAGTGCCATCACACTTCAAGTGACAGACTTTGACCCTAACGACCAGATTTTATCTTTTCCTGGCCTACAGTGGATCAGTGATCTGCCCTCTGCACTGGCCAAAACAACTTTACGGGTTTTCTATCACACATCCAAGAGGATCACTGTGACTTTGTATTTTAAGACTACAACGAACGCTGGTACTCTTCTGTGTCAAGGCAAAGACTGTCAACTATGGGACACAGAAGAGTGCGAACAGCTTAAGCACTGTGTTTCAAAATTTCTAGAAAACAAGAGTGTTAGCACACTGACGTCCGCAATAATGGATTCACCCGTGAGCTTCATCCCAGCTGTCAGCCCCTTGGTGCTGGCCTCCCCTTCTATGGACGTGCCACCTGAGTCACCAGCAGCTGACAATCAGGTACCCTCTCACCTGGAAGCAGCCACAGAAACCAGGCGGAACCCCCCTGTTCCATCCACGCCCTGCACCCCCTCATTCCATGACAGTGACGTAACCCTATCCTGTGACTTTTCCCCCACCAGCGTTGTTCTCCATCCCCTACACCTCTGTCTGATTTACCTCAGCCTCCTTCTATTGAAGACAAACTCTCCTTACAAGCTACGCCTGTCAGGATGGCATCAAGGAAAAGGCTCCGAAGGCGCACACTATGTATCCCGCAAAAGCAAAGAAAAGCTCCACTGTGCCGGCTGAAGTCTCACCAACAGCACCTGACAGACCTCAGAGAAGATGTTGATGAACTAAGTACATCCCAAGAAGACATCAGGGCTGGATTTACAACGCTTATAGAGGATGCTAAAACTGCAACCAAAAATGAACTTAAAACATTTATCAAGTCCAAAATATGTTGTTTCTCAGATAAACTTGATAACCTAGGTTTTGAAGTAATTCTTCTGAAATCATCAGTCGACGTATTGAGTAAGGAAAATCAATCTCTCAAATCCCAAGTACAGCAACTTCAGTCAGAGTTAAAGATCCTCAAAACCAAACAACAATCTTCCAATGCTAGTACACAGTGTGAAGGCAGTGAAGGCAAGCGGTCAACTTCTCCAGCACTAAACAACATCTCCAGCCATAAGCAAACTAAAGCAGATGGCAGTGCTACGTCTGGTGATGGAAAGAGCTCCATTCCCAAACTTAACCAGCGGAACGAGGACTGCAAGGACAAAGGAAGCAGCCTGTCCATTCATCCCAATGTGCCCCAGACCAGTGACAATCTGCCAGCCGTCCTGCCTTCAATGTCAGCCGATGTTGACACAGTGGCCTCAGATCAGCATCTCTCCACCATGCAGACGGAAGACTTAAGCTACAACACCCCCTCTGATTCTTGCAGCATCAACGCCTACTCCATCCCTGTCAGCAACCAGTTTGCCCCTCTCTCTGATGACACTGTGCTCCCTAAGACTTTAGATCAAAGTCATCCAAAACAGCGAATCAGTGCTGTGCGTGATGAACAGTTAAAAACCTCAAATCCTGAAGGAACCTACAAACAATCCCCACAGGAAATACTCCAGACTTTATCTGTTAATCATCAAGCAACAGCACTCCTTATTGGTGACTCTACTATAAAGCGTGTAGACCTCAAAAGACTTGCTCTGTGCTCCTATAACATGCATAAGATCTGCGTTTCAGGAATGTCCAGCTTGAATCTAGAGTGTTGGCTAGCTCAACAGCCAGTTAATGACAATATCAAAGCCCTTATAATACATGTTGGACTCAACGACTGCCCATCAGGGCAGGTCTCTGTGGAACACTGGATAAAACTGATTAACCTGTGCCATCAGATCTTCCCGCTTTCTAAAATAGCGTTTAGTTCTTTGATTCCAGCTAAAGGCAGGCATAATCTTAACAATGCTATCATCCCTTCTAATCGTAACCTTTCATCAGCATGTCAGGAAACCAACACCACCTTCATCAATAACACAGACGCTTTTGTTGCCTCTTCTGGTGCCCCTAAGCTGATCATGTACCAGGACCTGACCCATCCCAGTGTCAAGGGGACAGCTCAGTTAGCCTCACATATTAAACGTACAGTGATTCACTGGCTAACTGACTCCCCAACACGTAGCGGCTACCAGACACGACAGGATGTGTCAAGCAGTAGGCAACAGATGGACAGGGTCCACAAGGACAGCAGTCTGTGTCCAGTGGCCATGTCAGAAGCAATGGCAGGACTGATCACTGGAAGCCTAGTCAAGAAAGTCAGTCAATTCAAGGTCAGGCACAACCATTCTCTGACAACTCAAATGTGGGCCGACACAGTCGTGTCTCTCACTCTTCTTACTCATTTGATACCAACGCTCAAGGCTTTTATTGTCCCAACCAAGGCAGAATGAGGTGGAACCGCAACCTCCTTGCACAACCATCCCTTCGTTCTAAAACTGAGCATTTGACCCAACCCCAACGTCTCCCTTATGCCCCGTTTCATATCCTGCACTCCCTAGGCAGCCCAGCTTTAGTCGCTGTCCTGCTGATGAGCCCTTCCCACCCCACTTACATTCATTGGACCATTTCCCACCATTACCTAATCAGTGCTCCCCTCCATCTTCTCCCCCCAAGCCAGTTACAGACAGATCTGCTTATTTTAGATCCAGCAGTCAGTCTAATCCTAGTCTCATCAATAGCAATCCTCTACCATCTCACTTTCTCCCAACTGTCAGCTCTATGACTAGTGTCCCACCAATGTCCACTCATAGTGACATGAATCAGTACATACAGCTCCTAAACATGATGACCTCTCATATGTTGAGCATGCAACAGAGGCAGATGTAAGCTAACCATTAATATGGCTGTGAATTGTCGCATTCTAGACATGCACCACACTGTCAGTTTTTGTTTGTTTTGTTACTGGGAGTCAGGCTATAGGAATGATAGAAAAAATGGAAGAGACTGGAAGAGACATGAGAACAGTGTATGAATGTGTGTTGTGTGTGTGTGTGTGTGTGCGTGCGTGCGTGTGTGCGTGTGTGTGTGTGTGTGTGTGTGTGTGTGTGTGTGTGTGTGTGTGTGTGCGTGCGTGCGTACGCGCACGTGTGTATGTGTGTGTGTGTGTGTGTGTGTGTGTGTGTGTGTGTGTGTGTGTGTGTGTGTGTATGAGCTTTGCCAAACTCTTAGATTTGATATTAGTGGCTATTCTTCATTGATAAATATTGTGTTTGCTTAGCACATTATTTTGTCACTTCTTGACTGGAACTAATACCTTGAAAAAGCCAGGCTTAGATCGTTTTTAAGTGACTTGTCACTGTGGGATTTTTGGGGTTTTTTGTTGTTGTTGTTGCTCTTTGGTATACATTTTCTTGTTTTTCATATAGTTCAAATATTCTACTAATTGTTTCTTTTTGTTGTAATCAAGCAGGCAACTGCTTATTTTTGATTGACTTTGTGGTTGGGTGCCTACTATTGTGGATTTTGTTGTTTTTCAATTGGTATTTGTGATAGTGTGCTTAACTGCAAACAGTCACTTCATTTGAGCATACTGGTCAAATATTCAGATATCTGAAACTGTACATTAGTAACGCTTAATCTCTTAAGTATTCATAGTCTGTTTATCTTATATTTTTTACTCTTCATATTCACGTAGTGTTCCCCCTCACGTGTTAGTTTCTGCCACTGTTTGATGTCTACTGTAAAGTTGTGGCCCATTGCAGGTGGTCTCAGAGCAGGCTTCCTGAATATCAACCATGTTGTCAACAAAATAGATGAGTTAAGTTTAATTTTACATAATTCTGGTAAACCATTTCATATATTTTGTTGTGCAGAATCCAGACTTTCAAAGTGTGTATCTGATAATGATGTGTTAATTTCAGGGTATACTGTTGTGCGCCTCGATCCTGTTCTTTCCAAACAAACTGGTTTAATTGTTTATATTCATCGCTCTGTCACTTACAAACGATTTTAAACCCCTTGACAACAATCTCATTGAA
>JASPKP010008659.1:0-11299 GCA_030674155.1 Stramonita haemastoma | reverse complement strand
CCCAAACTTCCCTCCTGAAAAGGGGTGCCCCCCCACGGGGCCCCGTTCCCGTCGCCCAACAATTAACGCCCCAACACCCCCATCCAAAATGGGTTTGCCCCCCAAGTTTGTCTGCAAGTGGTGAATAGGCCCTGGGGGCCCTGGGCTCGGGAAAAGTGCAAAAAAAAGGGGCCCCGGGCCCCCCGGAAAAAGGGTTCCCAAAACGGCGTTTCGTCCCCAATGCTTCTGTTCTTTCGCTTAATTCCCATGGGAGGGGGGTATGCTTTGCCGGGGGTGCGGCGTTGGTGGTTTTTGGTTTTGTGGGGTTTTTTTGTTTGGGCTTTGGGGGAGGGGCCCCCGAAAAAAATTTACTGTGGTGCATGATATTTTTTTGAAATTATTTTGGTGGTTTTTGTAGGGGGTTTTTCCCCCCTCCCCTGTACTCTGTTTCTATGCGAAAAATTCCCCTTGTACAAGGGGGTTTTCCCATTTGGGGGGGGTGGTTTCGCCACAATTCCAGGGGAAACCCCCACACCCCAAAAATTGGTTGTCCATTTTATTTTGATAGTGTAGAATAGGGCCCCGGGTGCCCTGGGGGTTGGAAGTGGGGAAAAAGGCGGGGGGCAAGGGTCCCGAAAAGGCGTTTGCGCCCAAAATTGCTTCAATTCTTTAGTTTCTTATTCATGGGGGGGGTGGGTATGAAAGCGCGCGTCCCGTGCTTTTGGCTGGGTTGGTGTGTGCGGTTTTTTTTGTTTTTTTGGGGCGGGGGAAGGGGACCCCGGCAGATTTTAACCTTTTGGGGTGCCCATGGGAGATATTTATGAAATTTATTATTGGATGGTTTGGGTTTTAGGGGTTAAAATTTCCGGTTCCCCTTTTGTTCCCCCCTGTTTCCTAGGGGCGGACCAAATTTTGCACCTGGTCCAACCCGGGGTTGGCCATTTGGGGGGGTGGTGTCCCCAACAATTCCAGGCCCCCCACACATCCAAAATTTGGTTGTCCGGGTTTGTCTGCATATTGTAGAATACGGCCCTGGTGCCCGGGGCCCCTGGAAGTGCGGAAAAGCGGGGGGGCAAGGTCCCAAAAAACCGGGCCCCCCGTTTGGGGTCAAAAATGTTCTATTTTCTTTAGCTTTTAAATTCATGGGAGGGGGGGTATGCATGCGCGCTTCGTGCTTTTGGGGGGGTTTTTTGTGTGTGCGGTTTTTTTGTGTTTTGGGCGGGGTGGAGGGGACCCCCCCCAGATTATGGGGGTGCATGATATTTTTGAAATTTTTAAATTGGATGGTGTTGTAGGGGGTGTATTCCCCCTACCCTTTCTCGGTTTTTTTAATGCGAAAATTGCCTCTGTAAAAAGGGGGGGTTTGGCCCTTTCTTGGGGCCGTGGTGCCCGCCAAAATTTTCCAGCCCCACACAATCCAAAAAGGGTTGTCCGGGTTTTTTGGCATATTTTGTAGAATAGGGCCCCTGGTCCCCCTGGGCTCGGGAAGTGGAAAAAGCGCGGGCGGAAAAGGTCCCGAAAAACGGCGTTTGCGTCCCCAATGTTTTCTAGTTCTTTAAGCTCTTATTCATGGGGGGGGGTGGGGTTTGCAGGCGCGGGGTGGGGCGTTGGGGTTTTGGTGTGGGGGTTTTTTTGTGTTTGGGCGGGGTGGGGGAGGGGAAACCCGCAATTACTGGGGGTGCATGATATTATATAAAATTTATTATTGGATGGGGGTTGTAGGGGTGATTTCCCCCTTTAACCCCGTACTTTTTTTCTATGGGGCAACCTGCCCTTACAAAGCGGGTTTGCCATCTTGGGCCCGGTTGGGTGTCGCCCCCAATTTTCCAGGGGCCAACCAACATCCAAAAAAGTTTGCCCCCATTTTTTGGGGGTTGCATGTGTAAAATACGGCCCTGGTCCCCTGGGCTCGGGAAAAGGGGCGAAAAAGCGCGGGCGGCAAGGCCCCGAAAAGGGCCCGTTTGCGTCCAATCCCTTCCCTAGTTTTTTAGCTCTTTTCGGAGGGTGGGAAATCCCATGCGGCGTGCGTGCGGGGGGCGGGGTGTTGGTGTGTGCTTTTTTTTGTGTTTGGGGCGTGGGGGGCCCGGGACCCCGCGGGTTTACTGTGGGTGCTGATATTAAATGAAATTATTATTGGAGGGTGTTGAAAGGGGGTGTTTTCCGCCCCCCTGTACTCTTTTTTCTAGGGCGACAAATTCCCTCTGTAAAAGGGGGGGGTTTTGCCATCTTGGGGGGGCCGTGGTTTGCCCCCAATTCCGGGCCCCCACAAAAACCCCAAAAATGGTTGTCCAGTTTTCTGCATAGTTTGGGAAAGGGCCCCGGGTCCCCGGGGTCTGGAAGTGGGGAAAAGCGCGGGGGGAAAGGTTTCCCAAAAACCCGGCTTTTTGGTCAAATTTTTTTAGTTTTTTTACCCCTTTTTCGGGGGAGGGGGGAAAGGCTTTGGGGGCCTTTGGTGGGGTTGGTGGGGGTTGGGTTTGTGGGGCGGTTTTTTTTTTGTTTTTGGGGGCGTGGGGAAAGGGCCCCCGCAGATTACTTTTGGTTTGAAATGTTATTAAATAAATTTTATTGGATGGTGTTGTAGGGGGGGGGGTTTTTCCGCCACCCTGTACTCTGTTTCTTTGCGGAAAAACTTTGCCCTTTTGAACAAGCGGGTTTCCCCTTTCTTGCTTGGGCCGTGGTGTGCCAAAAATTCCCCAGCGCCACACACATCCAAAAGGGTTTTGCCCCAGTTTGTCTGATATGTAGAAAACGGCCCCTTGGGTCCCTGGGGGGGGAAAGGGTCCCGGAAAGGCGGGCGGAAAGGGGTCCCAAAAACGGGGCGTTTGCGTACAATGTTTTAGTTTTTAAAGCTTTAAATTCATGGGGGGGTTTGGGATTTTCCCAAATGCGCGCTTTTCGTGCTTTTGGGCCGGGGGTTTGGTTGGGGTTTTTGTGTTTTGGGCGGGGGGAAGGGGGAACCGCAGATTTACTGTGGGGGGCATGATTTTAATAAAAAATTATTTTTTGGGGATGGTGTTGTAAGGGGTAAATTTCCGCCTACCCCCTTTGTATCGGGTTTCTAGGGCGAAAACTTCCCCTTCTGTAAAGCGGGGTTGCCTTTCTTGGGGGCCTTTGGTTTGTGCCCCCAATTCCAGCGCCAAACACACCCAAAAAGGGTTTTTGTCCAGTTTGTTTTCCCATATTTAAAGAAAATAGGGGCCTGGGCCCTGGGTTTTGGGGAAGTGCGGGAAAAAGGCCCCGGGGGCAAGGTCCCGAAAACCCGGCCTTTTTGGTCAAAATGTTTCATATTTTTTACTCTTTTTCATGGGGGGTGGGGTAGGCCCCCATGGTGGGGGCGTGGGTGGGGGAAAAATAATTTGGTGGTTTGGGTGGGGGGCGGTTTTTTGTTTTTGGGCGTGGGGACGGGCCCCCGCTTTTTTAATGGGGGTGCTTTAATTATGAAATTTATTATTGGATGGTGTTGTAGGGGGGGATTTCCCTTTCCCCTTCCCCCTTTTGTACCCCCTTTTTCCCTTATGGGGAAAACCCTTGCACTTTTCAAAGGGGGTGTTCCATTTGGGGCCGTGGTTGTCGCCAAAAAAATTCCCCCCCACACACATGAAAATAGGTTGTTAAATTTTGGGTTGCATAGTGTGGGAATAGGGCCCCTGGTTTCCCCTTGGGTCTGGGAATTTGGGGGGAAAAAGCGCGGGGGGCCCAAGGGTTTCCCGGGGAAAACGGCTTTTTGCGCCCAACAATGCTTTTTGGGTTTTTAAAGTTTCTTTTTTCCATGGGAGGGTGGGTATATGCCCCGCGTGCGTGCGTTGGCTGGTTTTTGGTGTTTTCCCGGTTTTTTTTTGTTTGGGCGTGGGGAGGGACCCCGCAGATTACGGGGTTGTTTATTTTATAAATTTATTTTGGAGGGTGTTGTGGGGGTAAATTTCCCTCCCCTGTATTGTTTTTTTAGCGACAAATTGTCTGTACAAGGGGTTTTGCCATCTTGGGGGCCCCGGGGTTGTCGCCAAATTCCAGCGCCACACCGGAACACCCAAAAAGGGGGTTTGGTCCAGTTTTCTGCATATTTTGTGAAAAACGGCCCTGGGGCCCTGGGCTCTGGAAGTGCGGAAAGGCGGGCGGCAAGGCCCGGGGAAAACGGCGTTTGCGGTCCAAGGCTTTTGGGTTCTTTACCCTTTTTATTATGGGGGGGTGGGTATGTTGGGCTTTGGTGCGTTGGGGTTTTTGGGTTGTGTGGGGTTTTTTGTGTTTGGGCCGTTTTGGAGGGACCCCGCAGATTACTTTTGGTTTGAAATGTTTTTAAAATTTTGAAATTATTTTTGGGTGGTTTTGTAGGGGTTTTTCCCCCGCCTTTTCCCTGTATTTGTTTCATGCGAAAAAACTTCCCTTGTACAAGGGGGGGTTGCCATCTTGGGGCCCTTTGGTGTCCCCCAAAATTCCAGCCCCACAAACCCCAAAAGGGTTTTGCCCGGGTTTGGTTCCCTAGTGTGAATAGGGCCCCTGGTCCCGGGGTCGGGGAAGTGCGGAAAAGCGCGGGCGGCAAGGCCCCGGGAAAACGGCTTTTTGCTTTCCAAACAAATTTCCCTTTTTAGTTTTTTTGGGTTTTTTATTCATGGGGGGGGGGGTAGGCTTTTGCGGGGCTTTCTTGCGTTCCCCTTGGGGGTTGGGTGTGTGGGGTTTTTTTTTTTGTTTTGGGGCCGTGTGGAGGGGCCCCGAAAATTTAAACTGTGGTGCCAGGGGATATTAAAATAAAAATTATTATTGGAGGGTTTGTTTTTTGGTTTGGTTTTTCCCGCCTACCCTGTACTTTTTTCTTCGACCAAACTTCCCTTTGGGTACAAAGGGGGGTTTCCCACCCTTGCGGGCAAGGGGGTGTCGCCCACAATTCCGGGCCACCACAAAAAAATGGTTTTTCCCCAGTTGGTCTCCCAAAGTTTTTAAAAGGGGGTTTTTGGTGCCCGGGGGGTTTGGGGAAATGGCGGAAAAAGGCGGGGGCCCGGCAAGGCCCCGAAAAACGGCGTTTCCCGGTCCCCCAATGCTTTTTTCCTTTAGCTCTTTATTCATGGAGGTGGGGTAGCATCCCCGCGTGCGTGCGTTTGGGCGGGGGTTTTTGGGTTTGTGTCCCGGTTTTTTTTTTTTTGGGGGCGTTTTTTGGGAGGGGACCCCCCCCAGATTATGTGGTGCATGTTATTATAGGGAAAATTATTTTTGGTTTGGTTTTGGGTGGGGGGTGTTTTCCGCCTCCCCTGTACTCTGTTTCAGGGCGAAAAATTTTGGGGCTCTGTAAAAAGGGGGTTTTCCCCTTTCTTGGGCCCGGTGGGTGCCCCGCCAAAATTTCCAGCGCCTCACAAAACCCAAAAAATGGGGGCCCCAATTTGTTTTGCATAGTGTGGGAAATAGGGCCCTGGTCCCCCCCTGGGCTTCTGGAAGGGGCGGGAAAAGGCGGGCGGCAAGGCCCCGGAAAAGGGGGGGGGGCGTTTGCGTCACAATGCTTCTATTTTCTTTACCCCTTTATTCATGGGAGGGTGGGTATCTTTTTGCCCGGGTGCGGGCGGGGGGGGTTTTTGGGTGTGTGCGGTTTTTTGGGGTTTGGGCTGTGGGGGGGACCCCCCCAATTACTGTGGTTTTTTGATATTATATGAAATTTTTTTTTTGGATGGGGGTTGTGGGGGTGATTTCCCCCTACCCTGTACTTGTTTTTTTAATGGGGGAAAAAAACTTGGGGCCTTGTACAAGCGGGGTTGCCATCTTCCCGGGGGGTGTCCCCCCAAAAAATTTCCCAGCGCCACAAACATCCAAAAGGGGGTTGCCCCAGTTAGTTTTGCATAGGTGTATTTTTGGGCCCCGGTGCCCGGGTTGGGGAAGGGGGCGGAAAAGCGCGGGCGGAAAGGGTTTCCCCAAAAAACCGGCGTTTGCGACCCAAAATTTCTTCAATTTTCTTTAGCTTTTTTTCATGGGAGGGGGGGTTATGAGCGCGGTGGTGCGTTGGGCCCTGGTTTTTGGTGTGTGGGGTTTTTTTTTTTTTGGGCGTGTGGGGGGACCCCGCAGATTACTTTTGGTGCAGGGATTTTAAATGAAATTATTTTTTGGATGGTGTTGTGGGGGGTGTTTTCCCGCCCTCCCCCTTTTTACTCTGTTTCTTTGGGGAAATTTTCCCTCTGTACAAGGGGGGGTTGCCTTTCTTGCGGGGTGGGCCCGCCAAAATTCCCAAACCGCCACACAAACCAAAATGGTTGTCCATTTTGTCTGAAAGGTGTAGAATAGGGGCCCGGGTTTCCCGGGGTTCGGGAAGTGGGGGAAAAAGGGCGGGGGCCCGCAAGGTCCCAAAAAGGGCCCGTTTGCGTCACAGTGTTTCCAGTTCTTTACCCTTTTATTCATGGGGGGGTGGGTAGGGGTACCCGCGCGCGTGCGTGCGTTGGCTGGTGTTGGTGTTTTGGGGTTTTTTTTGTTTTTGGGGGCGTGTGGAGGGGCCCCCCCGGGAGTTTTTTCGTGGTGCATGAATTAATAAAAATTTTTTATTGGATGGGGTTGTAGGGGTGTTTTCCGCCTACCCTGTACTCTTTTCTATGGGGAAAAAAAGTGTTTTGTACAAGCGGGGGTTCCATTTTGCGGGCCGGGGTTTGTGCCCACAATTCCCGGGCGCCCAACACATCCAAAATGGTTTTTCCATTTTGTCTGCATAGGGGTAGAATAGGGCCCCCTGGTGCCCGGGGCTCGGGAAGTGCGGAAAAAGCGGGGGCCCGGGCAAGGCCCCGAAAAGGGGCTTTTGCGTAAACCAAATGCTTCTATTTTCTTTAGCTCTTATTCAGGGGAGGGGGGGGTTATGAAATTGCGCGCGGTCGTCCCCTTTTGGCTGGTGTTGGTGTGTGGGGTTTTTTTTTGTGTTTGGGCTTTGGTGGACGGGGCCCCCCCGCAGATTATTTGGGGGGTGCTGATATTATTTAAAAATTATTTTGGATGGTTTTTGTGGGGTTTTGTTTTCCCCCTCCCCCTGTCCCTCTGTTTTTCAAAGCGGAAAACTTCCCTTTGAAAGGGGGGTTGCCATCTTGGGGGCCGTGGGTCGCCAAAATTTCCACGCCACACCCCATCCAAAAGGGTTGTCCATTTGTCTGCATATTTGTGGGAAATAGGGCCCGGGGCCCGGGGTTGGAATTGGGGGAAAACGCGGGCGGAAAGGGCCCCAAAAAACGGCGTTTTGGTCACAATGTTTTTCGGGTTCTTTAGTTCTTATTCAGGGGAGGGGGGGGAAATGCATCCCGGCGCTCCCTCGTTGGTGGTGTTGGTGTGTGCGGTTTTTTTTTGGGGTTTGGGGCGTGTGGAGGGCCCCCCGCAAAATTTATTTTGTGGTCCCATGATATTATAAAAAAATTTTTTTTTGGGATGGGTTTAGGGGTTTTTTTCCCCGCCTACCCTGTACTTTTTTTTTATGCGACAAACGCCTTTTTGTACCCGGGCGGGGTGCCATCTTGGGGGCCGGGGGGGTTCCGCCACAATTCCAAGGGCCCGCACAAAATTTCCAAAAGGGTTGTCCATTTTTGTTGCATAGTTTTAAAATTACGGGGGTTGCCCCTGGGTCGGGAAAGGGTTGGGGGGAAAAGGCGGGCGGCAAAGGCCCCCGAAAACGGGGGTTTGGGGCCGGTTCAAAAATCCCTTTTAGTTCTTTAGCTCTTTTTCAGGGGAGGGTGGGTATGCTGGCGCGTTCGTGGGTTGGGGGGGGTTTTTGGTTTTGGTGCTTTTTTTTTTGTTTTTGGGGCTGTGGGGGGGACCCCGCGGGGATTATGGGGGTGCAGAAAATTATATGAAATTATTTTTGGATGGGGTTTTTTGGGGGGTGTTTTCCGCCTCCCCTGTCCTTGTTTCTATCCCGAAAAACTTCCCTCTTTTAAAGGGGGGTTGCCACCCTTGGGGGCCGGGGTTTGTCCCCAAAATTTCCCCAGCGCCAACCACCCCAAAATGGTTGTCCATTTGTTTTGCATAGTTTTAAGAATACCCCCCGGGTTTGTGGGTTGGGAAAAGTGGGGAAAGGCGGGCGGAAAAAGGTCCCGAAAACGGCGTTTGCGTCAAAATGTTTTCTAGTTTTTTTAGTCTTTTCATGGGAGGGTGGGGTTTTGCATGCCGCTTTCGTGCGTTGGCGGGTTTTGGTTTGTTTTTGTGCGGTTTTTTTTGTTTTTGGGCGGGGGTGGGGGGGACCCCGGGAAAAACTGGGGGTGATGATTTTTATATGAAATTTTTTATTGGATGGTGTTGGGGGGGTTTTTCCGCCTCCCCTGTACTCTTTTTTCTATCCAAACAAACTTGCCTCTTTTCAAGCGGGGTTGCCATCTTGGGGGCCTTTTGGTGTCCCCAAAATTTCCCCACGCCACAAACATCCAAAATGGTTGTCCAGTTTGTCTGCATAGTGTAGAAATACGGCCTGGTGCCCTGGGTTTCGGGAAGTGGGGAAAAAAAGGCGCGGGCGGCAAGGTCCCAAAACGGCGTTTCGTCACATCCCTTCTAGTTTTTTGGGATTTTTTCCCAATGGGGGGGTGGGTATGCTTTCGCCCCGGGGCGTGCGTTGGCGGGTTGGGGGTGTTTTGGGGTTTTTTTGGTTTGGGCGGGGGAAAGGGACCCCGAAATTTAAACTGTGGGCATGATTTTTATAGGAAAATTATTTTTGGGAGGTGTTTGGGGGGTATTTCCGTTTTAACCCCCTGTACTTTTTTCCCCATCCCGACAAAACTTGCCCTCGGGGCCCAAGGGGGGGTTGCCATCTTGCGGGCCGGGGGTTTGCCCCGCCACAATTTCCCCCCGCCACACCACCAAAAAATGGTTGCCCATTTTGTTGAATAGTGTAGAATAGGGGCCCTGGTCCCCTGGGCCTGGAAGGGGGAAAGCGCGGGGGGCCAAAGGGGGTCCCAAAAAACGGCGTTTTGCTTCACAATGCTTCTAGTTTTTTACCCTTTATTCAGGGGGGGGGTTTGGGTTTGCATCCGCGTGCGTGGGGGGGGCCCGGGTGTTGGGTGTGCGGTTTTTTGTGTTTGGGCTGTGGAGGGGACCCCAGCAGATTACTGGGGTGCATGTATTATTGAAATTATTTTGGATGGTGTTGTAGGGGGATTTCCCCTCCCCTGTACTTTTGTTTCTATGGCAAACTTGCCTCTGTACAAGGGGGTTTTCCCTCTTGCGGGCCGTGGTTCGCCACAATTCCAGCGCCCACAAAACACCCCAAAAGGGTTTTGCCCGTTGTCTCCCAATAGTTTTAAAATTTACGGCCCTTGGGGGCCACCTGGGCTCGGGAAAGTGGGGAAAAAAGCGCGGGGGGAAAGGGGCCCCGAAAACGGGGGGTTTTGCGTCACAATGCTTTAGTTCTTTAGCTCTTTTTCATGGGGGGGTTTGGGAAATTCCTGCGCCCCGGTGGTGGGGTTGGCTGGGGGGGGGGTGTTTTCTTTTTTTTGTTTTTGGGGGCGTGTGGAGGGGAACCCCGCAGATTTTTTAGGGGGTGCATGAATTATATGAAATTATTTTTGGGATGGTGTTGTGGGGGTGATTTCCCCCTCCCCCTTTTACTCTTTTTTTAAATGGGGCAAACTTCCTTGTACAAGCGGGGTTGCCATTTGGGGGCCGGGGTGTCGCCCCCAATTCCAGCGCCACCCCCACCCAAAATGGTTGTCCAGTTTGTTTTGATAGTGTAAATAGGGTTGGGGGGGCCCGGGTTCTGGAAGTGCGGAAAGCGGGGGGCGGCAAGGGCCCGAAAACGGCGTTTGCGTCCCCAATGTTTAGTTCTTTAGCTCTTATTGGGGGGGAAAGGGTGGGTTCCCAGGGCGCGCTTTGGTGGTTGGGGGGGTTTTTTTGGGGTGTGCGGTTTTTTGTGTTTGGGGTGGGGGGGACCCCGCAGATTACTGGGGTGAATATATTATATGAAATTATTATTGGTTTGGGTTTTTAGGGGTGTTTTCCCGCCTACCCGGGTACTCTGTTTCTAGGCGAAAAACTTGCCTCTGTACAAGCGGGTTGCATTTTGCGGCGGGGGTGTCGCCAAAAATTCCAAAGCCCAAAACACCCCACCCCAAAAGGGTTTTGCCCAAAGTTTTTCCCATAGTGTAGAATAGGGCCCGGTGCCCTGGGTTTGGAAAAGGGGGAAAAGCGCGGGCGGGAAGGCCCCAAAAAGGGCCCGGTTTTCCCGTCACAATGCTTCTAGTTTTTTTAGTTTCTTTTCATGGGAGGGTGGGTATGATCCCGCCTTCGTGCTTTGGGGTTTTTGGGTTGTTGCGGTTTTTTTGTGTTTGGGCGTGTGGGGGGCCCCCCGCAGTTTAACTGTGGTGCATGATATTATATAAAATTTAAATTATTGGTTGGTGTTTAGGGGTGTTTTTCCGCCTACCCTTTTCCCTCTTTTTTCTATGGGGGAAAAAAGGGCCCTCTGTCAAGCGGGGTTCCCAAAATTTTGGCGGGGGGTGGGTGTGGGCCAAAATTTAAAGCCCCAACACACACCCAAAAAGGGTTGCCCCAGTTTTTCTGCATAGTGTGGGAATCCCCGGCCCTGGTCCCCCGGGGTCGGGAAGTGGGGAAAAAAGCGCGGGGGCCCAAGGTCCCAAAAAACGGGTTTGCGTCACAATGCTTCTAGTTCTTTAGCTCTTTTTCATGGGGGGGGGTAGCATGCGGGCGTGCGTGCGTTGCTTGGGGGGGTTAGGTGTGGGGTTTTTTGTTTTTGGGGGCGTTTTCGTAGGGGACCCGCAGATTACTGTGGTGCATGATTTTTAATAAAAATTTATTATTGGATGGGTTTTTGGGGTGATTTCCCCCCTCCCTGAAACCCCTGTTTTATGCGAAAACTTCCCTCTGAAACAAGGGGGGTTTTTGCCATCTTGCGGGCCGTGGGTCCCCCAAAATTCCCAAAGCGCCAACCCCATCCAAAATGGTTGCCCCTTTTGTCTGCATAGTGTAGAATACGGCCCGGGTGCCCGGGGGCTCTGGAAGTGCGGAAAAGCGCGGGCGGCAAGGCCCCCAAAAAACGGGGGTTTGCGTCACAATGCTTCTAGTTCTTTACTCTTTTTCCCATGGGAGGGTGGGTATGCATGCGCGCTGCGGCTTTGGGTTGGTTTTTTGGTGTGTGCGGTTTTTTGTGTTTTGGGGGGGTTTGGACGGGCCCCCGCAGTTTTTACTGGGGTGCATGTATTATATGAAATTTTTTTTGGATGGTGTTTTTAGGGGGATTTCCGCCTACCCTGTATTTGGGGTTTCTATGGGGAAAAAACTTCCCTCTTTTACAAGCGGGGTTGCCATCTTGGGGGCCGGGGTGCCCGCCACAATTCCAGCGCCCCCACAAAAACCAAAAGGGTTGTCCAGT
>JASPKP010008658.1:0-11301 GCA_030674155.1 Stramonita haemastoma | reverse complement strand
CCCCTTTGGGTATGCAGTTTTGTAAATGTATCTGTTCCCCCGGGTTTCCCAAACCGGTGTGTGTGTGTGTGTGTGTGTTGTGTGTGTGTGTGTGGGGTGGGGGTTTTGTTTTGGTTGTGTGTGTGTGTTTGTGTGTGTTTGTGTGTTTTTTGTGTTGTGTGTTTTGTGTTGTGTGTGTGTTTTGGTGTGTGTGTACGTTTGTATGTGTGGGGCGTGTGTGTAAAATGTGTGGGGGGGTTTTTTTTTAAAATTCTTTTATATCGAGGTTTAAGGGTTTAAAAGCACTCTTATGCGGGTGTTTTGTGGGGTTTTGTGCTTTAGGTACGTGCGGGTGCGGGGCGTGGGCGTGGGGGTGTGTATGGTGTGTGTGTGTGCGTTTTTTTTTTGTGGGGTTTTTGTGTGTGGGGTTTTGTGTTGGTGTGTGTGTGTGTGTGTGTTTTGGTGTTCAAGTGGGGGGGGGGGAGGGTTTTTGGGCTGGTTTGTTGCGTTATGATTTTGTTTGTTTAGGGTTTGTGTGTGTGGGGGGGGGGGGGGGGGGAAATTGCTTTTTTTTTTTTTTTGGGGGGGAGGGGGTTTTTTTTGTTTTGTTTTTTTTTTTGTTTGTTGTTTTTTTTTTAGGGGGGGGGGGTTGGGGGGACGTTTGGTTTTCAAACGACTCTTCATTATCAATGGGTTTGAAGTGATTTTCCCTTTCCCCGTTTTTTTTTTTTGGAAATTTATTTGTTTTTTTTTTGGAGAATGGGGTTTATTGTGGTGTTCTTATGGTTTTCCATATTTATTTTATCGTTGATTTTTTAAAAAAAAAAAAAATCCTGTTGTCTTCTTGGAGGTGGGGGGGGGGGAAGGGGAGGGCCTTGGGAGTGGGGGTTTGGGGGGGTTTTTTTTGGCGGGGGGGGGGGTTTTTTAAGGGGGGGGGGGGGTGGGGTGGGGGGACTTTTTTGGGTTTGGGGTTTTGGGGTTTTTTCCCTTTTTTTTTTTTTTGGGGGGTGGGGGGGGGGGGGGGGGGCAGTTTGTTTGGGGCATGCAAAAATTGTTCTTTTGAAAAAAATTTTTATAAATTTAATTTTTTTAATTTTTCACAAAGTTTGCTTCCCGATTTTTTTGGTTTTGTTTTGCCTTCGAGTGCCATGGTTATTTGTCGTCGCCTTTGTTCTTTACTCCTCAAAGTTTTTTCTAAGCGATTTTTTTGTTTTCCCTATTTTTTCCCCCATGGTGGTGTAGGGGACGAAAATGAAAAAAAAAAAAAAAAATTGTTGTTTTTTTCATGATTGTTTGAGTTTTGTTTGTGTGTGTGTGTGTGGTTGTGTGTGTTTTTGTGTTGTGTGTTTTGTGTTTTCTTGTTGTGTGTGTGTGTGTGTGTGTTCCCTTTTCTTCTCATTGGTTTTTGGGGGATTCATACAAAGGGGGTTTTTTGGACAATTTGGTTTCTTTTACGTTAAGAATGCAATTTAAAAAGGGGGGTGGGGGGAAAAAGTGAAAGGATAAAAAAAAAATAATTGGGTGATGTAAGTTTTTACAATTTCATTTTTTAGTTGTTACCTACTGGGGGGACTGGTAAAAACTTGCTGTGAAAATGTTTTTTGGACATGCAAATCGGAAATCTTACAGAACACTTTGGAAAATTTCCGTATTTTTTCCTTAGATCTACCCTTTGCTTTTTTTTAGAGGCAAGGGAGAAAGGGAAAATTAAAAACAGTTTAGGGGTTGGACTGATAAAATAGCAGAAAAGGGGGGGGGGGGGGAATTTTTGTCCTTTTTTTTTTTTTAAAGGTTGGCCTTTTTTTTTTTGGTTTTTTTTTTTGGGTTTGGGTTGTTTTTTTTATTTTTTTTTTTGTTTTTTTTTGTTTTTGGTGTTTTTTTGTTTTTGGGGTTTTTTTGTGTGGGGTTGTGTGTGTGTTGTGTGTTGTGTGTGTTGTGTTTGTGGGGGTGGCGTTTTTTTTTTATTTCTTTATTTTTTTTATACCCGGGATTTAGTTGATTGAAAAGTGTGTGTATATGCATGCTTGGTGGGGGGGTGTGTGTGTGTGTGGTGTGTTGTGTGTGGTGTGTGTGTGGTGTGTGTGTTGTTTTGGTGTGTGGGTGTGGGGTGCGTTTTTTTTAAATTTTTTTTTTCTTTTATATCGAGGTTTTAAAGATGATTTTTAAAGTGTGTGTGTATGAATTTTGTGGGGATGTGTTTTGGTATGTGGGTGTGTGTGTGTGTGTTGTGTGTGTGTTTGTGTGTGTGTTTTGTGTGTTGTGTGTGTGTGGGGTTTTGTGTTGTGTGTGTGTTTTTTTATTTTTTTTTTTTTTTATTCGAGGATTTTGGAAATAAGCCCCTCTGTGTTTTTTTTTCATCCAGTCCCCTTGTTTTATGCGTTTTTAAATTTATTGTCATCTGTTCCCACCTGACACGATGGCCTACTTTTTACGAAAAGCGTTCGCACACGGGGGGCCTTTCGGTTTTCAGTCTCTTCCTTTTTTTTTTGGGGGGGAAATTTGAAGTCAGAAATGATGTTAACTCCGGGGGAAAAAAAAAATCTCCTCGAAGGGAAAGTCAAACCCGGGTCGTCAAATTGGGGACCCGCAATGTTCGGGACCATTAGGCTTCCCGATATTAGGATATCACGGGCCCTTTCTGGGGTCTGTGTGTGTTGTGTGTGTGTGTGTGTGTGGGGTTGTGTGTGTGGTGCGTGTTTGGGCTTTGCGTGCGTGCTTTGGTTGGGGGTGTGTGTTTTTATTGTGTTTTTTTTTTCTATTTATTTTTTCTTTTTTTTAAAAAATTTTTATTTAAAGGGAAAAATTTTGGTTTTTAATTTCATTCTGGCTATTTTACACCCAGTCCCGTGGTTTTCCGTTTTGAAATTTGTCTTCTGTTCCACCCGGCACAAAATTTGGGGCCTCCACCCCACCCAACCCAAAACCCCTTTTTACCTTTTGGAAATTTTGGGCTGAAAAAATTTTTTTCCCTCTTTTTGGCTGTTTTGTAAAAAAAATTTTTTTCGAACAGGGTTTTTTTCCCCTTGGGGCCCAACCCCTACCTGGGGGATTTGGTGGGGCTTACGACATGCCTGGCTGGGGGGCCCGGGCCCTTTATTCTTGTCTGTCGTTTTTGAAAAGCTTTCCCCCGGGGGGAGTCCCACGGGGTTCACAATGGTTTCTTTTCCCGAAAAAGGTAAAAACGGTTTTTAAACCCTTGAGTGAAGTTTTTTTGGTGCGTTCGCACACGGAGCCTGGGGTTTATAATATCATCCAAAGGATTTTTGGGGGGGTGGAGTAAGCCATGATAATTAGAAAACTCCGAGGGAAAAAACCCTCTGTTTGGATTCAAACCCGGGTAGCAAAATCATGGCGCCTTCCGGGGGAAAAAAAGGGTTAAATCCCGTCTCTGTAATTGGGTGGGAAAGTTTTATTCGCCCCCCGTAGGCAGGAAGCGGATGTTTTTCCCAAACCTCTCAAAGAACTTTTTGGGCGCAAACTTTTTTCCCTGTTCCGCTTTTTTTTAAGATGGGCCTCGTGTGCCGGTGGGAAAACGGGGAATGACATTTTTTCCAAATGCATACAAAGGGGGGACTTGGGATTTTTTTAAAAAAGCAATTTTTTTTAAGGGAGTTGTTTTTCTTTTTTTTTTATTTCGATTTTTTTTAAAAAAAAATAAAATTTTTTCAAATGGGGGGGGTTTTTTTTTGTTTTTTTTTTAAAAAAAGGGGGGGGTTTTTAAAGGTTTTTTTTTTGGGGGGGGTACCCAAAAAAATTCCTTTTGGGGGGGGGGGAAAACTTTTTTTTTGGGGGAAACCCCGGGGCCCCCCCCTTTGGGGGGTTCCTTTTTAAAAAAATTGGGGGGGCCCCTTTTTTTTTTTTTTTTCCCCCCGGGGGGAAATTTTCCCGGGGTTTTGGGGGGGGAAAAAAGGGGGGGGAAAAAAAATTTTTTCCGGGGAAAAACCCCTTTTTTTTTTGGGGTTTTGGGGGGTCCATTTTAAAAAACCCCGGGGGAAAAAAAAAAAGGGGGGGGGCCCCCCCTTTTTTGGGGAAAATTTTTCCCCCCCCGGGGGGCCCCCCCCTTTTTTTTTTTTTTTAAAACCCCCGGGCCGGGGGGGGGAAAAAAATTTTTTTCCCTTTTTAAATTTTCCCGGGGGGGGGTTTTTTAAAAAGGGTTTTAAAAAAACCCTTTTTTTTTAAAAAAAAAAATTTTTTTTTCCTTTTTTTTTTTTTAAAAAAAAAAAAAAAAAAATTTTTTTAAAAAAATTTTTTTTTAAAAAAAATTTAAATTTTTTTTCCCAAAATTTTTTTTTAAAAAAAAAAGGGAAAAAAAAAAAAAAAAATTTTTTAAAATTTAAATTTTTTTTAAAATTTTTAAAAAAAAAAACTTTTTAAAATTTTTAAATTTTTAAATTCAAATTTTTTTTTAAAAAAATTTTTTTTTAAAATTTAATTTTTTTTTTTTAAAAAAATTTTTTTAAAAATTAAAAACCCCCCCGGGCCCTTTTTTTTAAAAAAAACTGTGTTGATAATAAGTGTAGTTAAGTATTTTAACATAATCCAAAAAAAAATAAAAAAAGCGTGTGGGCCCCCAAGACCCTTTTCCCTCTCCACCATAAAGGGGAAAGGGAAAGCTGATGGGGTTTTGGGGTTCAAACCACAAGAAAAACACCCCCTTAGCAAAAACCTTTCCTGAAAGGGGAAACAGTCGGGGGGCCCAAGGGGAGAAAGAAGAGGCCGCCCAAAAGAACTTTGGGTTGAAAACATCAAAGACTGGACCCCCCCCCAAAATTTTGAAACCACCTCCTATGCCCACAGGATCTTTGAAGCGGGAAAAAAGGATCTCTTTTTGCTTTCTTCTTCTTGCCCCCCCTACGCCCTTTGGGCATGGGACTGAGTGGGGGAGGGGAGTGGGGTGAAAAATTTTTTTTCTAAAAGCCTGGCAAGAAAAGTAAAGCCCCCCGGGTGAGATTTTTAATTTTCCCCAGAAAAAAAACAATATTTTCTTTCTCTTTTTTTCTTTCTTTTTTTCTTTTTTAAAAGGGCATTTTATCTTTGTTCACTGGTTTTCCTTTGGGGGAAAAGACAAATAATGGAAAGGGCAAGGAAAAGGCCAAGGAAAAAAAGGTTTGGGGAAAAAAAGGGCAAGGAAAGGAAATTTTCTTTTACTGAGGTAATAGAAAAGGGCACTTTGTGGTTTTTTTTAAAACCAGCCCCCGCCCTTTTCGGGGAAATTTAACATCAAGGTAAAATTTTAAAAAGGGGGGAAGGGAACGAGAAAGCAAAATGGCGGGACCAAAACAAAAAATAAATTTTTTTTTTTTTTTTTTTTTTTAAAAAAAAAACAAAAAAGGTTTTGGGGGGGATGCACAACATTCGGGCGGGGCCCGCTGGAATAAAACACACACCCGAAACACCCCGGGACACAGAAACGGGGACACCCACACAGAAAAACCCCAATACACACACTGACACGGGGGAACCCACACACGTACCACACCCCCACACAACACCACACCACAAAACACACACCACAGACACAAAAAACCACCACACCACAAAAAACCCCACACAAAAAACACAGGACACACACAGACACGACACCCCACGGGGACACATAAAAAACACAACACCCCCCAAAAAACCCCAAAAAACACAACAAAACCACACCAAAACACATACACCCCCCCACGGGCCCACCACACACACACACCACAACCACACACACACCCACACACACAAAAACCCAAAAACCACACACAGACACAAGACACACAGACACACAGACCCCACACAGACACGGGGGCCCACACACAGACACAAAAAAACACAAAACACCCCCCCAAACACAACACACACACACAGTCACACACAGAGTTCACACAACACACACACCACACACCCCCACACACACAACAAACACACACACCCCAAACCCCCCACACACAACACACACAACCACACAACACAACACACAACACACACACAACACACACACACCACCCTGGGGGGAACCCCCCAAAAGGGGGTTTAAAAATTTTTGCTACTGATTTTTTTTGTTTTTTTGGGAGTGCCTTGGTTTTTTTTTTCGCCCCCTTTGTTCTTTATTTCCCAAAGTTTTTTCAAAAGCATTTTTTTTTTTGTTGTCCTTTTTTCCACACGGGTTTTGGGGTGTACCGGGGGGGGGGAAAATGAAATAATAAAAAAATTTTTTTTTTTTTTGCATGACTTTTAAATGTTGGGGGTGTGTGTGTGTGTGTGGGTTTGTGTGTGTGTGTGTGTGTGGGTGTTTTGTGTGTGTTTTGTTTGGGTGTGTGTGTGTGTGTGTGTTTTTTTTTGGGGTTTTTCCTTTTTTTTCCCCCCTTTTTTCCAATGTTTTTTAAGTTTGTGTGTATGAAAGGGGGTGGGTGTGTGTGTGTGTGTGTGTGTGTGTGTGGGGTGTTTGGTTGTGTGTGTGTGTGTGTTTTTTTGGGGTGGTGTGTGTGTGTGTGTGTGTGTCTGGGGCTTTGTCTTGTCTGTGTCTGTGTCTCTGTGTTTGTGTCTGTTTGTCTGTGTGTGTGTGTTTTATTTTTTTATTCTTTTTTTTTCGAGGATAATGAATAAGAAATCATGTGCTTTTTTTCACCCCCGTCCCGTTTTTGTATGCGTTTTGTAAATATTGTATCTGTTCCCACCGGACACGATGGCCCACTCTTACGAAAACCCCGAACGGGGGTTTTTTAAAGTGTCCCCCCAAAATTTTTTCGGGGTTTTCGGGTTTTACACCCCGGGGGGTGTTTGTGTGTGTGTGTGTTTTGTGGGTTTTTTTTGTGGGTGTGTGTGTGTGTGTGTGTGTGGTTGTGTGTGTGTGTGTGTGTTTGTGTGTGTGTGTGTGTGTGTGGGTGTTGTGTGGTGTGTGTGTGTGTGTGTGTTTGTGTGTGTTTTTAGTGGGGGTTTTATGTGTGTGGGGTTTTTTAGTGTGTGTGTTTTTTCGTTTGTGTGTTATTGTGTTTTTTTTACAAACACACACCCACACACACACACACACACCACACAACCACACACCCTGTTCCAAAATTCCCCAAAGGGTCAAAGCTTTTCTTATATACAAAAGTTAAGTCTGCCCCCCGGCCCCAAGGCTCTTCAGGCCGGTGCTTACCCCCGGGGGTTTTTTTTGGGGCCCCTTTTAAACGCCCCGAGGTAAAAAGCTCCCCCTGGTTTTGGACCCCAGTCTATCGCGGGTTACCCCCCTTTTTTAAAAAGGGTTTTTTCCCCCCTTTTTTCCCGGGGTTTTGGGGGGGGGGGAAAAAAAGCCGTGAAGTGCCTTTTCCAAAGGGCCCCCCGCCATACCCCAAATGGGGTTCGAACCCGAAACCCCTTTTGATACGGGGTTTCCCAAACCCCCCTTAAACCCCTAGGCTCCCCCAGGGGGTTTTTTATTTACTTTGGGGGAAAAGGGAAAAGGGGGAAAAAAGACTTTTAAATTTTTTCCTTTTTCCCCCCTAATGAAACAAATGACGATTACTCACATAAAAAATTTGTTTAATGCAGGTTCACATATTTTGGATATTTTTAAAATTACGGAAATCTACAAAAGTACGGTATTGCCAAAAACCAACCCCCCAAAAAAAAAAAAATTTTAAAAAAATTTTAAAAAAACATAAGAAAAACATTTTTGGACCATTATGGTAGAATAAAAAAAAAATTTTCAGCCAATAAAAAAATTTTTTTATATCTAAGGGGTTTTTTCGGGGATTAAATAAAAATATATTTTTTCCCCTTTTTTTGGGGTTGCAAATTTGCAGGAAAATGAAAACCTTTTGGGGTAAGTGGGGACTTGTGATCTGTATGCCCTTTGGGGGGTCAGGGGTTTTGAATTTCAGGGGATTTTTTTCCCGTTTTCCCCTTTTTGTGGGGAAAAAAAAAAATTTTTGCCCTTTAAAAAAAAATTGTCCCCTGGAGGGGGGGGGAGAAAAGTTGGGGGGGAGTTGGTGGGGGGTAAAAAAAAGGTTTTGGGGGGGGTGGAAAAGGGGCCCGGGGAAGAAGAGGGGAGGAGGAGGAGGGGGGGGGAGGGGGTAAATAGAGGGTGGGGGGTGGGGTGGAAGAGGGAGGTTTATGGGGGGAGGGGGTATGGTGGGGGGGGGGGGGAGGTTGGGGACGGGAAGAGGCTTAGGGGGAGGGGGTAGGGGGGGGGAGGTTGGTGGAGGAATATAGAAAAAATTTTTGGGGGTGGGGGTAAAATGTGGGGGAAAAGGGAAAAAAATATGTTTGGGGTGGGTGTAGGGAAGGGGGAGGAATTTGATGGGGGGAGGAGGTTTAGGGGGGGGGAAAAAGGGGGGGGGTTTTGGTTTTTTTTTTTGGGGGGGGGGGGGGGGAGTATGGGGGGGAAAAAGGTTTTTAGGGGGGTTTGGTGGGGGGGGGGTTTTGGGGGTTGGGGGGGGGGGGGGGTTTTTGGGGGGGGGTAGGGGTGGGGAAAGGGGGGGGGGGGGGGGGGTTTTGGGTTTGGGGGGGAGGTGTAGGGAGGGGGGTAGGGTTTGGGGGTGGTTTTTAGGGGGGTGGGGGGGGGGAATTTGGTGGGGGGGGGGGGGGTTTTTAGGGGGGGGGGGGGGGGAGTTTTGGTGGGGGTAGGTTTTGGGGAAAAAGGGGGGGGGAAAAGGTTTGGGGGGAAAAAGGGGTGGGGGAAGGGGGGGGGTTTTTGGGGGGGGGGGGGGTTTTGGGGAGGGGGTATGGGGGGGGGTTTTTGATGTGGGAAAGCGGGTTTGGTGGGGGGGGGGTTTTTAGGGGGGGGGGGGGGGGTTTTGGGGGGGGGTTTTTTAGTAGGGAAGGGGGGGGGGGGTAGGGGTTTGGGGGGGGGAGGTGTGGGGGGAAGGGGGGAGTATGTGGGGGGGGGAAAATTTTGGGGGGGTTTTTTTTGTGGGGAAAGGGGAAGGAGGTTTAGGGGGGATTTTTGGTGGGGGTAGGTGTGGGGAAAGGGGGGGAAAGGGGGGAGGGGGAGTATGGTGGGGAAAAAGGTTTTTGGGGAAAAAGGGGGGGGAGGGGAGGAGGTTTAGGGGGAGTATGGGGGGGGAAAGGGGTGTTAGGGTGGGGGGGGAGGTTTAGGGGGGTTGGGGGGGAAAAGGGGTGGGGAAAGGGGGAAAAGGGGGGGGGAGTAGGGTTTTGGGGGTGGGGGGTAGGGTGGGGGAGGAGGTTTAGGGGGAGTTTTTGGGGGGGTAGGTGTAGGGAAGGGGAAAAGGGGGGGGGGGGGGGTATGGGGGGGGGGGAAGGTTTAGGGTGGGGGAGGGGGTTTTTGGGGGGGGGTTTTTGGCCGGGGGGTGGGTTTTTAGGGGGAGGGGGAGTATGTGGGGATGGGTTTTTTGGGAAAGGGGGGAAAAAGGGGGGTTTTTTTGGGGGGAAAAATTTTTTTTAGGGGAGGGGGGGGAAAAATGGGATTTTTGGGGGGGGGTTGGTGAAAAAGGGAAAAAGGGGGGGTTTTGGGGGGGGAAAAAGGTGGGGGGGTGGCTTTTTGGGTTTTAAATGTGGGGAAAAAGGGGGGTAGGGTTTGGGGGGTGGTTTTAGGGAAGTGGGAAGATTTTTGAGGGGTGGAGGAGGTTTAGGGGGGGGAGGAAACATTGGTGGAGTAGGGGGAGTAGGGGTTTTAAGGGGGATTTTTTGGGGGGGGGGGTATGGGGGGGAAAGGGGGGGTGTGGGGAAAGGGGGGGGGGGAGTATGATGAAGGAAAAGGGGGAGGGAAGGGGGGGGTATGTAAAGGGTTTTGGTGTGGGAGGGGGGAAAAAAGTTTGATGAAGGTAGGTTTTTGGGAAGGGGGGGGGAGTTAAAGAAGGTGGGTTTTTTAGGGGGGGGGGGGGGGGTTTTTGATGAAGGTGGTGTAGGGTAAGGGGGAAAAGGGGGAAGTATGATATGGTGGGTAGGGGGGGGGGAGGGGGGTTTTTTTGATAAAGGGTTTTGGGTTTTAGGGAAGGGGGAGGGTTTGATGAAGGTAGGTGTAGGGAAAAAGGGGGGGGGAGTAATGAAAAGGGGGGTTTGGGGGGGGGGAAGGGGGGGGAAAAGTAGTAAAAGGGTTTTGGGGTGTAGGGGAAGGGGGGGGGGAGTATATGAAGGTGGGTTTTTTTTTTTTGGGGGAAGGGGGAGGGTATGTTTGAAGGTAGGTGTGGGGAAAGGGGGGGGAAGGGGGAAAAAAAAAAAAGGGGTAGGGGGGGGGGAAAAAGGGGGAGGGTTTGATGAAGGTTTTGGTTTTTTGGGGAAAAGGGGGGGGTTGTTAAAGGGGGGGTTTTGGGGGGGAAAAGGGGGGGGAAAAGTTGAAAAAGGTTTTAGGGGGGGGGGAAAAGGGGGGAAAAGAGTTGATGAAGGTAGGTGTGGGGAAAGGGGCGGGAGTAGGGGGAAGGGGGGGTGGTGGGGGGGGGAGGGGGGCCCTTAGGGGGGGGGGGGGGTTGGGGTTAATTTTTGGGAAAAAAGGAGGAGTATGATGGGGGTGGATTTTGGGGGAGATAGTATGGTAGGGGTAAGTGTAGGAAAGAAAAAAAAGGTTTCGGGGAGGAGTCAGGGGGGTGTTTGGTTTGGGGGAAGGGGTATTGGGGGTTTTTGGGTTTTTGTAGGGGAGGGGGGGGGTTTAGGGGTAGGGGGGGGTTTTGGGGGAAGGGGGAGGTTTAGGGGGGGGGAGGGAGAGGTTTAGGGGTAGGGGGTTTTGGGGGGGGGAAGGGGTTTTTTGGGGGGGAGTAGGTCGGGGAAGTGAGAGTTTGGGGGGGGGATGGGTTTGGGGGGGTTTAAAAGGAAGGGGGGAGTTTGAGAAAATGGGGGGGAAAAGGGGGGGGCGAGGGGGGGGGGAAGAATGATTGAAAGTGTAGGGGGGGGGGGAGGGGGAGTATGGAAAGTGTAGGGAGGGGGGGGGAAGTATAAAAAAAAGTGGGGGGGGGGGGGAAAATTTTTTGATGAAAAGTGGAGGGAGGGGGGGTTTTGAGGGAAAGTTTTGGGGGACGGGGGGGGGGGGGGAGTTGATGAAAGTGGAGAAAAACGGGGGAGTATGATGAAGGAGTTGGGGGGAGGGGGGGATATGATAAAAGGGGGAAAAGGGAGGGGGGAGTTTGTTTGAAAAGTGTAGGGACGGGGGGGGGGGGGGTGTGCTTGAAAGGTAGGGAGGGGGGGGGGGGGATTGTGAGTGTGTTTGAAAGTGGAGAAAAAGGGGGGGGGAAAAAAAATTTGGGGGGGGAAAGGGGAAAGTGGGGGGGAGGGGGGAAGTTTTTTTTGAAAAGTGTGGGGAGGGAGGGGGGAGTATGATAAAGGGATGGGGGGGGGAGGGGGGGGGAGTATGATGGGAGTGGGGGGAGGGGGGGGGTATAAAAAAAACGTGTAGGGACGGAGGGGGGGGGG
>JASPKP010008657.1:0-7500 GCA_030674155.1 Stramonita haemastoma | reverse complement strand
GATGTGTTTCTGTCAGTACAACTCCACGTTAACCTAACAACAGTGATGACGATGTTGTTTCTGTCAGTACAACTCCACGTTAACCTAACAACAGATGATGATGTTGTTTCTGTCAGTACAACTCCACGTTAACCTAACAACAGATGATGATGTTGTTTCTGTCAGTACAACTCCACGTTAACCTAACAACAGATGATGATGTTTCTGTCATTGTTCCTAGGATGATGATGTGCTTTTTATAACTCATATTTAAAAGAAAATATCAGCTTTGTCAATCCATAAAATCAACTGAGATTTAGTGTACACTGGTACAATCAGTTGGTCAGATCATTTTATCGTAGGAGAATATTGGACACTTAGGCTACACAGTGTTGCCGTTGCAGAACTAGTGACTAGGCCATCAGATTATGTCACTGTGCAATTTGGCTGGTGAGATTGCGTCTTTATATTACATTTCTTCATTCATTAAACATTCTTACTAAGCAATGTTCCACAAAAGTTTATCAAATACATCTACTGTTGTTGAAATGTTTTTGGAACGAAAAAAAAAGAAAACAAAATTCATCTTATCCTGTTGCAGCCTGATGGATAGACAGAACTCTTCATCACTTCTTCACGAAAGATGACCGTTCTTTCCACTAGGCCTACAGAACTTCACTAGCCTATCTGTTCTTTGTCAAATTAAGTTTACATTCACACTAAAGGAAAATCTAAAGTGTTAATGGAGCCACAAAAACATCAGCCACCCTCAGGCACACACTCTTGGACACCAATACACAATATCCACAGTAATTCCAATAGGCCTAAGCCTACTTGACAGTGAAAATAATCATGATTTTTCCACACAAAGGAGAGAACTTCACATTCCGCCGAAGTCGGACACAGACGCTAACAGCAGACGACAATGAATCAAAGAGGCATGCAAACAATCTGATTGGTCAGAAGCAGACTAGGCTAGGTTCGGCTGGCACACTTTGTAGCCTGTAGGCCTCAAAGATTCTCAAGGGTATTACAGCGATTTAGGCTGCTTGCAACTGGGAGTCTGCCATCATGACATAGGCCTACAGGAAATCACATGAAAATGCCTGTAAAATAAAGGATCTGCCGATCTGTTTACGAGGCCATATATTTTTCACATAATCTGGTAGGCCTGTCTCGACAACAGTTTCTATATCAGGGGGATCGGGAATATTGATCAGGTTTGTTTTTTTCTTGTGTTTTGCTTATTGTTTGTGTATTTGTTTTTGGTTTGGCTTTCCCTCACATTTTCTTTTTTGTATTGTTTACTTATGTGTAAAAAAAAAATCGTAAGCAAAATTTGTGTGAAAATGCAACTTCAATCTTTAAAAAAATGTCCTGAGTTTGCCTGACTAAAATTAATAGCAGAGAACGTGTGAGATGAAAGAACAGCAAAACCGGTATCAACAATAATGATAGTAATAATAATGACGACATGAGAAGAATAACTATTGTTTTTCTTCATACTATAGTCTTTCTTCTTGTTCATTATCATGAAGATAATGTACATGTCGTGTGCTTCTTTGGTATTCAGTTTTCTTGTCATGTATGGAGGGGAGAAGGGGGGGGGGGGGGGGGGGGTAGCGTTGCGGTTACAGGTGGTTTTTGTTGTTGTTGTTGATTTTTTTCAGCCGTTACAGTGTTGTGTCACTATCTGATGGCTCAGGTTTGAGGTACCTCGGAGATTGATTCCCGTTCAAGGCGAAATTCCCCTGGAGTTAACATCAATAGCCTACCCACTCCACTCCCCGGAGCTCTATCCAAGGAAAGAAAAGAAGTTAGTAAATGAATGCATGTATTTGTGCACCCACACACAAACACACATATACACACGCGCGCGCGCGCCTACACACGAGTTGGCTGTGTGTGTGTGTGTGTGTGTGTGTGTGTGTGTGTGTGTGTGTGTGTGTGTGTGTGTGTGTGTGTGTGTGTGTCGAGTTTACATCAGTGCTGCTCACTCTCTCAAAAGTCTTTTGGATGAGACTAAATCCAAGGTCCCGTGTGCAAAGGCAACCAGAACATCTTGCGCTCACGTTAAAACCCGTTTCGCTTTTTGGAAGAGTAGGCTATCGTGTGCCGGTTTGAACGGTTGACAAAAGTTACAAAACTGTTTACACACGGAGACTAGATGCAAAAAGCTCATTAACGCTTATTCCATTACCCGCAAAATAAAAGAATAAAAAAAAAGAAAACACACACACACACACACACACACACACACACACCCCCACGCACGCACACAGATACAGACACACAACACAACACAAACAACAACACACACACACACACACAACACCACACCACACCACACCACACACCACCCCACACCACCACCCACACACACGCAGCTTCGCGCGCGCGTACGCACGCACACACCACCACCACACACACACACACAACACACTTGCGCGAGTCCGCGTGTGTCGAGCTGCGCATTTCTTAGTCTATAATATCCGGCTACAAGTTTTGACGATAAAAAAAATCTACCCATGAACTAAAGTGCCGCTGCATTGACAGTCTAAATGAAGTAAAACTCAAAAAAAAGAATCAAGAAATAAGATAAAACAAAGAAATAATTTTTTTTAAGCAAAATGGCGGTAAAAATCTAAACAAAATAAAATACTTAAAAAACACTTAAACAAAGCAAAATAAAATACATTGAAAAAGACCGCCCAAACCAAAAGTTAGCAAAATGGCGGTAAAAATCTAAACAAAATACAATACTTAAAAAACACTTCAACAAAGCAAAATAAAATAAATAGAAAAAGACCGCCCAAACCAAAGCATAAAAAATCATTGCAAGAGGCGAAAGGATAGCAGTCCTGGTGACAGTGATCTTGGTGGTTGGAATTTTTGTTGTTGTTCCTTGGCTAGAACTCCAAAGTTCACCAATGGTGAGATTTTGCATATGCGACCATCTTTGATCATCATGAAGGAAGCAGCATTCTGACTTTGGGGATGTATGCTGGGTATATTTGATCTTCTGGATGTGAAATAAGACACTGGCAGGTCTGCACTCGAAGTTGACCAGCTGGGAGATCATAAAGTGCCCATCCCTAATTCACCAGATGCCGCCTTCATTCAGTAGCATTACCTTAGTACCCTCCCCCTTTATTCCTTCACCTTCACTTATCCTGTAGTCTGATCAACCATAGGTACATGACTGAAGATTTTGCAACCAGCTTCCTCCATTCTGTGTTTCTCGGCTTTCTGTAGCAGGTTGTTCCACTTAAGACCAGTCCACTTTCTGATGTCTTTCCTTTGCTTTCTCTGTCTGCCTCTTTGTCTCCCTTGTCTAATAATTTTGATTTATTTTATTTATATTTTATTGGTAGTATGTCTCCCCCCCCCCTCCAATAAGGATATTAGTTTTTTAAATTTCCCCTTTTATCCAAATGTATGATTTATATCACATGTAAAATTTTTGACAGATGGTGGTGGATTGATGTTTTTTTGAGTTGTTATTTCATTTTGTTCTCTTGTTTGCTCTTTATCTATTAACGCTTTCTTCTCTTCCATAATCAAAATCTTTTATTGTGACCAGATTTTTGTTTTCTGAACGAGTGCATGTTTTTATTACCTTATATATAGTGTCCTTATTCTTGGGTGTTGTTTGGTATTGCGTAAAGTTTTATTGTTTAGTATCTTCTCAATTTGATGTATCCCTGAAAAGGGCGGGGACTGGATGTAAAAAAGCACACGAGTGCTTATCTATTATCCTCGAATAAAATACTTTGCCTTGCCTTGCCTTGCCTTGCCTCTTGTACTGTTCCCTTCAATTTTAGTTTTGTCATCGCAGCTTTTGTTTGGGATATTCTGGAGAATACTTTTGGTTTTGATCCTGCATCTGGTAATTAAGCTTCCAGATATTTAAAGCTATGGACCGTTTCCATTATTTTGTCTGTGGTAATGTCAGTTCAAAGGCCATTGTTCTTTTTTGGTTTTTGATTTTTGTGTGTGTTTGTTTTTGTTTTCTTCAGAGGCCATTGTTGTTTGTAGATAGTATTTTTTGTTGTCTGTGGTAAGGTCAGTTCAGAGGCCATTGTTGTTGTGACTTATGCCTGTGGATTCCCGTGGGAACATAGGGCCACAACAACACTCCTCCAACGGACTCGGTTCTGGGAGATCCTCTTCAGCTCGGCCCATGTCATTCCGGCTGCTTTCGTCTCTGCTTCAATGCTTCTGCGCCAGGTCTGTTTTGGTCGGCCTACTTTCCGCTTCCCTTGTGGATTCCAGTCAAGGGCCTGCCTTGTGTGACATCTGCAGCAGGCTTGCGGGAGCGTATGGCCCAATCCATCCCGATTTCCTTTTCTTGATCTCCGTGCGTCAATTGGAGCGTGTTCTGGTCCTGTCCCATAGTTCTATTCGTTTGAGACTACTTCTGGCCACCTGATACCAAGGATGTTCCTAAGACATCTGTTGGTAAATGTCTGGAGTTTGTGGGTGTTGGTCTTTGTCACCCGCCAGGTTTCTGAGCCATACAGTAGGACCGACTTGACATTGGTGTTGAATATCCGGATCTTGTTGTGGAGTGAGAGGGATGTTGATCTCCAGATTGGGCGAAGGGTGTTGAAGGCATGACGTGCTTTATTTATTCGGCACTTGATGTCTTCGTCCGGTTCCCCCATCTTTACTAACGACACTGCCCAGGTAGGTGAAATTGTTGTTGTAGATAGTATTTTTTGTTGTCTGTGGCAAGGTCAGTTCTCAGGCCTTTGGTGTTGTAGATAGTATTTTTTTCTTGTCTGTGTAAGATCAGTTCTGAGACCATTGGTGTTGTAGATAGTATGTTTTTTGTTGTCTGTGGTAAGGTCAGTTCTGAGGCCATTGGTGTTGTAGATAGTATTTTTTGTTGTCTGGGTAAGGTCAGTTCTGAGGCCATTGGTGTTGTAGATAGTATTTTTTTTGTTTATGGTTATGTCGGTGCTTAGGCCATTGGTAGTGTAGATGGTCTTAGTTAAATGTCTGTATTAAATGTATACTTTGATGGAGTAATGTGAGCTCATGTGTGTGCTGAAAGCAACCTTTGATGCTTGATCCACTTATTTTACTGTCAAAGAAAAAGGTGAAGTTGGTTTTGATTTTAAAAAAAATCCTTAAAAATGAGGTACCTGATTTTTATTAGAATGTTGTTGTTTTTTTATTAGATGGAATTTTTTTTTAGCCTAAACATGGGCCTCTTTGTTTTTGTACAGCTACAGATATATGATATGTCTAGAGATATGTGTGGGGTGTGTGTGTGTGTGTTGTGTGTGTGTGTGTGTGTGTGTGTGTGTGTGTGTGTGTGTGTGTGTGTGTGGTGTGGTGTGGGTGTGTGGTGTGGTGTGGTGTGTGTGTGTGTGTGTGTGTGTGTGTGTGTGGTGTGGTGTGGTGTGTGTGTGTGTGTGTGTGTGTGTATGTGTGTGTATATATGTATATAATTGTTTAAATGTTTATCAAAATTACAGAAATAACTACAATCAGTTAATTGTAACTATTATTAGTTTCTCCATATTATAGAGAGTGGAGTGTATTTGCTTATGATGGAAAAAAAACCCGAAATTTTTAGCATGTAAACATGTAACATGTAAGCTTTTGCTTTTGGGTTGCAAGTATTATCAGCTGTTCCCTTGTTAAGTTAGTACACTTCATTTAAAGACACCTAGTTTTATTGTCCTGACCCTAGCCAAGTTTGTTCTAGAATCCCAACTGGAAATGTATGAAGATGTGGGTAGACTTTTACCACCCAATTTAATGACCCATACCGTTTGTGATAAAAACTAAGCTTGCCCATTTGAATTAGTGGAGAAATCATGTTATGTTCCTTTAAAGATCAAGCAAAAAGATGTTTGTTGTAACCAGTATTACTTCATTTTTCCTGTATTCCATGACAGCCATGCATAAATTGATTTCATACCTTTAAAAGTTTAACAATCAAGTGGTGAGCAAACACCAATGGCACTTGACTATCCAACTGACTTTCTTTCCAGAGAAAAATGCAAGTTTTGTGCAACTCTGCTTTAAAACTTAAAACCTGGTGTTTCGCACTTAAATATTCAGGACTTTTGTGCTTACGGGATGCAAAGATGTATGTTTGTCATGTTTGACGATGACCTCCAAAACAGCGGATGAGGCAGCTGCTGTTTTGGAAATTGGGTAAAAATTTGATTATAGTCGAGGTGCATTGCCCATAGCACACCCCCACCCTCTCAGCTAAGAGGGCATGTAGACAGTCAGCATTGGAGATATTCTCCAAAGGCTAAATAGCCCCCAGGGGTGCAGCACATAAGGACTTCTACGACTGGGAAAGCCACTGATCAGACAGCCTCTCACTTTGCTGTTGTCCCCAGGTTCAATGGTTTTATAAAGAATTGTGATAAAGCCAGACATTGAAACTGCTAGAATTAAGCAGCTTTTTGTCCCTTCTGTATGTTAAGAACGTATAAGAATGAACACGAAACCTAGCTGGAATCAAGCAGCTTTTTTTTTTTTCTTGTGTATTTTAAAAGCATATAAGAACACGTCATTGTGATTAGAGATATATTTCAAATGATAGTGTGGGAATTCAATAGTGAACAAAAGTCAGTTGTTCAGTCATTGTCACTGCTGGTCAGAGCATTGGGAAAAGCCTACTCCCCCTCAGCTAAGGGGCTGTAGGGAGTAGGGTTGGGTAGCCGGCTTGCTGCTGAAATAAAACAAAATGGAAACTTTAGTATATTGTCAAACTTGATGAAAATTTATATATACATATATTATATATAATATATATGAAAAAATAAAGTGATGAAAGCCTTTGTTCATGATTCCATTTATAATTGACTGTGTTTACATGAGTAAAGTATGTGCACAAGATCTGATGCATTCCCTTTTTTCTTCCTACTCTCTCTTCTCTCTCTCTCTCTCTCTCTCTCTCTCTCTCTCTCTCTCTCTCTCTCTCTCTCTCTCTCTCTCTCGGTCTTTCACTATCCTTACTTACAGTTAAATGTACTGTCTATATGTGAACAACTCTCATCCGTTCCTACTGGCACCAACGTGTTATTAATGTGTGCACAAGATGTTGTGCATGCATTTGCATACAGAGCCTAGGTTTATAGTATCATCTGAAGGACTTTGACATGTACTTTGGTTTTCTGGTCAAACTGGGATGAAAGAGCGAAGCTGAGAATTGAACCTAGAACCTCAGGATCTATTAATTAGGCAAGAGAATGTCTTAACCATCTTGCCACCTTCCTTCTCGCTTCAGAAATGAATCCTTAACATGGACCACTATAACTTAAATTGGGCATCTAATGCACCCCCCTTTTTCAGTTTAACTTTAAAAAACCCCCATTAATTTCAGGACTAAACAGTTTTGGTAATGTGTCACAATCAGGCAAATAATGGCCTGTGCCCATCCCCTACCCCCACCCCCTCCCTGAGCATTAGGGTTTGTTAAATACAGCTTGGCAAAGCACCAAACCACTTTGTCAAATATCATGACATCAAAAAGCAACAATTGCAGTT
>JASPKP010008656.1:7500-11306 GCA_030674155.1 Stramonita haemastoma | reverse complement strand
TCTCTCTCTCTCTCTCTCTCTCTCTCTCTCTCTCTCTCTCTCTCTCTCTCTCTCTCTCTCTCTCACACTTTTGCCTCAAACACAAATCTTTATAACAATCTTACACACCCCAATACTAAAGGAACTGCCCGTCTAGCAGAAAACATCAAAGCATTATGGCAGGCACGTCCCTCTTCTGATGAACGACTCTCAGGACGACATCAGAGAGTTAGTTCAAGGACTTTCCCAGCGCAGAATTATTACCCCAGAGCTTTTGAACATAAGCCAGATCCTCGTGACTGGTCAAGAAACACTGGCCCAGGAAATCGTTTTAAAGATGACTGGCCAGCTCAGGGTCCTCCTCCTCCTCCGTCCACTCAGTCTTGCCTGCACTTTCCTCCTCTCCCTTCAGTATCTAATCCAAGCATAGTTCTAGAGGCACCCCACCCACTTCAGACTCCTCAAACTCACCCACAAATGCAGGAAGCATCAGCCCCGTCTGTCCATCCCCCAAACAACCTCAATTTAGAAAAACATCACTCCCTGTTTTACCCCCAACGAATGGTATGGATCAGTGGCGTCGCTCAGACCCAATCCATCCATACACAGAAAAATTATTAATCATGGCTTCCCATCTGCTACAGCAGCAACTCACACACCATGCCTATCCTGCTGCCAAATATAATTACTGACCTCCTGCCCCACCTACTGTCCCTATATTGCATGTCTTCTCCCCTGTAATGTTGATATAACCATTAAAAATCATTATGTTCAATTGCAGGTATGTGGAAGTAACGTGAAGGAAAGAGATGATTAAAGGAAATAATTTATTGATGAATGTATAAACATGAATTTTCCCCCTTTTCTTCTCTACACATTATCATTAGTTTAAATGGCTTTTAAATGCACATTGTACCCCGATGTTATTGTGAGTGCATGCACATGAGTATGCAGCTCGATATATGCTGTGCCTGTGCTTGTCACTGGAAGTGTGCATGAGTGCATGCCCATGGCCATGCCTGTGTGCATGTTTGCACTGTTTAGGGCTGATACGTGCGTGTGTCCATGCGCTCGCGCGTGGTGTGTGTGTGTATGTGTGTGAGTGAGTGTGCGTCCGTGCGTTTGTGTGTGCGTGCATGCGTGTATGTGTGTGTGCGTGTATGTGTGTGTATGTGTGTGTGGAATGCTCGCGCTCTTGTGTGGGCATGTGTGTTTATAGGAGTGTGGACTTGTAACTGTGTGTATGTGTGTGTAAGTATATATATATATTGTGTGTGTGTGTTGTGTGTGTGTGTGTGTGTGTGTGTGTGTGTGTGTGTGTGTGTGTGTGTGTGTGTGTGTGTGTGTGTGTGTGTGTGTGTGTGTGTGTTGAGGGGGTTGCGATGAGTATATGTGGAATGTGAGTGCGCGCGCGCGCGCGCGTGTGTGTGTGTGTGTGTGCGTGCGTATATGTGTGTGCGTGTGTGTGCTTTGATGTCGCAATGTAGCTCTCACATGATGGTCACGTATTGGCCGGGGTGAATTATTACTTACTGTTGATAAAGACGTGTTGCGTTGTGACATTTTGCTTTTTTGTCTATTCGCAACGGGATATTGCGCATCAGTAACTTGCCCTTGTATGACCAGTGTGGTCTGGTTTGACGCTTTTGATAGTTTTCATTACCTTGTTGAATTGGCTTATTACTATCAATATTACCTTTTTCAACCCCGTTACATTATTAACATTTGAAGTTTCAATTTAGCTTTATCTCATTGCATTTGTTTACATTCTTGTCACCTTTATTGTGTTATCTCCCCATCCCAAATCCTTGACTAAGCCCTTGCTCCAATTTAGTTTTGGCAAGAGTTTTTGTTTATATTGAAATATAACTGTGATTTGTGTATGTTGTATAGTGGTATTATTGAATATAGTTCTTAATATGCCAGGGACTCGTGACAGTTGGCCGTCAGCAGATGGTCTCAGAATTGGATTTCTAAATATCAATCATATTATTAACAAAATGTCTGATGTTTCTCATATTCTATCAAATTCACACACAAATTTTCATATATTTGGTTTTGCGGAATCCCGATTATCTGAACACATTTCTATTGATGAACTTGTTATTTCTGGTTATCAGATAATCCGCAAAGATCCTCTCCAACGAAAGGAAACAGGCTTTCTTATTTATTTACACGAAAACATCCGCTACAAACGAATTGAATCACTTGAAAATTATTGTATAGAATCAGTTTGGATTCAGATATCCTTGAAAAAAACTAAACCAATCCTTGTCGGTTTTATTTATAGAAATCCAAAAGAACTTATAGACTGGCATGACAATTTCACTTTAATGATGGAGGAAGCTTCACTACTCTCAGAAGAAATTATCCTATTAGGTGACTTCAATATAGATTTGTTAAAAACTAACCACAATTGGATACAAACTTTTAACTCCTTTCATCTGACACAGTTAATTGATAAACCTACAAGAATCACTGACACATCCAAAACGCTAATTGACCACATTTATTCAACTTCACCAAATCATATAATAGAAGTATGTCGCCCTGCCCTTGGATGCAGTGACCACCTTCCAGTGTGCTTAACATGGTCAAAAAAAGGTATAAAGATTCCTAAGAACAGTCATAAGATCATTAAATATAGATGCTTATCTTCTTTTGACAAAAATGCATTTTTATTAGATTTACTAAATTCTTCTTTATCTTTGGTCTATCAGTTTACCAGCCCTGATGAAGCATTTGAGGTATGGTACCACAGTTTTCTCAATATCTACAATGCGTATGCACCCATTAAAAGTAAGCGCGTCAAGAGCAATCCAAAAGTACCATGGATAACTGAGGAGTTAGAAAATGCCATTAAATTAAGAAATCAACTATCAGTCACAGGAACCAGGGAAGAATATAAAGAACAGCGAAATATAGTAAACAATATGAAACGCTTAAGTAAAAAAAAGTACTTCCAACAGCTCGTATACTCTAAGTCAGACAATAAATCTGTTTGGAAAGCAATTAACTATTTGACAAATAAAAAGGTAACATCTCAAAGTTCATCGCTCAAAGATATTTCCGTTGACGATATTAATGCCCATTTCTGCAATATTTCCTCTTCTATAGTACCAATAGACAGATCACATCTTAACAAGCTAGAAACATTAAAACATTACTGCAGATCTAAAAACATTTTATCAAATTTAGATATCCCTCTTATGTGTATTAATGATGTTTGCAATTTCCTTACTCATTTGAAACAGACAAATACGAAAGGTCTTGATGGCATTGATGGTAAAATTCTAAAAATAGCTGCCCCCGTTATTGCAGAATCTCTTACATACATTTATAATTTATGCATTTCTGCTAACACCATTCCTAACGCTTTTAAAACTGCCAAAGTTATACCTATCTTTAAATCTGGTGACCGTTCAGATCCCTCCAATTATAGACCAATCTCTATTCTATCCATATTATCAAAACCTTTAGAGAATCACATCAATAAACATATTCTCCACCACTTAAACCGATATAATTTGTTCCATCCTAATCAATCTGGTTTCAGAACTAACCATTCCTGTCAAACTGCTTTAACAAGCTTAGTTGATCAGTGGCTTACTAATATCAATAATAACAAAATCACTGGAGTTATTATAGTAGACTTTGCTAAGGCGTTCGATGTGATTGACCACACTCTGTTACTAAAAAAACTTAAAATCTATGGTCTGTCAGATAGTACTGTCAAACTCATGTTATCATTTCTTTCTGAAAGAAAACAAGTCGTTTCTGATAAAGGTAAGACATCGACAGTACTATCCAATGACTATGGCGTCCCC
>JASPKP010008655.1:0-5000 GCA_030674155.1 Stramonita haemastoma | reverse complement strand
TGCTTGAATTTGATGTGACTCTTGTGGGTGAATTGACTAATTGGTGAAGATTGAGTGAGTTCGTAATTTGGGTCCATTGATTGTGTACTTTTGCTAGGTCAATATTGAAGTCACCCAGTAAGATTACTTCCCTTGATTCTAATAGGACTTCATTCATCATGGAGTCAAATTTGTCTGTCCAATTTTTTCTTTCAGATGGATTTCTGTAACAAAACCCAATTACAATAGGGGATGTACCTTTTACAGAAACTTCAATCCAGATAGATTCTACTTCATGACATTCTAGATGGGGAAGATGTTTAAATGTTACTGATTCACTAATATAGATTAAGATCCCAGTTTCTTTGGAATGCTGTGGATCTCTTCGTAGGATTTTGTAACCTGGAATATATATGTCTGTGTCTGTTATATGTTTTGAAATTCTTGACTCAGAAAGACCCAGTATGTGAAATGGTTTGCCTTGATTTGTGATGAGTGTTGAAATATCTTCGATTTTATTTATTGCATGGTTTATGTTTAGGTGGCAGATGCGTAATCCATCCTTGGAGGGCCATGAAGTATGTCTTGAATACATCAGTTAGTTAGTGTAGTGAGAAATGTGATAGGTGTGCAAAAATTTGGTGAAGATGAAGAATTAAGGTTGAAGAGTAATAATGGGGGGGGGGGGGAGTTGAGTGAGCACTTGGTTGGGTAGAGGATGAAATGGATTAAGAAGGAATAAATCAATAAACACTATACATACAACACACAATAAATATATATATAATAATAAATTTAACACATACAACACACAATAATATATATATATATATAATAATATATATATATATATATGTGTATATATTAATTCAATTAATCCTGCCTAATCTAACTGGAAAAACACATAAATATACCAAAACCAGCAATCTGAAGCACAAGTAGGGTGATACAATTATAAAGAAGAAGAGAGGTTAAGAAAATGAAAGAAAATATGTATGAAGATAGCAAAAACAATACTAAATCACCTTGAACAGTCAATGCAATAAAATGTGGAAGAACAATAAAATAAGAACACACCTTGAACAGTCAAGACAATAAAATGTGAAAGAATTATAAAATAAGAACACCGTAACAGAAACAATAGTCACAGCCAGATTACAATCCTGATGCACAATTGGCGCAGTTCATGAAGACTAAAAGTGTTGGCACACAATAAGCACAGATCCTGGAAAATTTTAGTCAAGTCTTTTCTGAATGGAGTATGATCTGGCACTGATCAGTCACTGTGTGTGCTGCACTTTCAGAGCACTGCATCAGGTGGGCACAAGTCCAGCACAGAATAACTGATATAGTATATCAGTATCAGTCTGACACCAGGTAAACGAATCAAGATCATGGGGCGTGGAGCACGGGAAACAGACTTCGTAATCTTGTGGTGTTGTTGTTTTGCTCGTATGTTCATTGTGTATTCATACATTTTGTTCATTCACAATAAAGCAATTAAATGAGGACAATTAATAAAATAGGAACACACCATGAACAGTCAAGGCAATATAATGTGGAAAAATAATGAAATAAGAACACCTGTAAGCAGCAACAGGAACAATAGTCAAAGCCAGATTACTAATCCTGATGCACAAGTTCACAAAGATTAAAGTGTTGACATACAATAAGTACAGATCCTGGAAATTTTAGCCAAAACTTTTCTGGATGAAGTATGATCTGGCACTGATCAGACACTGTGTGCTATACTTTCAGAGCACTGCATCAGGTGGGCACACCTCCAGCACAGAATAACTGATATAATACAGAAGTATCTGTTTATTCTTGTTGAGTGCTGGTAGAGTGGTAAGATCACACCAGAGTTTCTAAGGTATATAATGCCGTGTTGGACTGGTCATAGGGAGCACTGGAGGGGAAGGCTGGAGCTGGGTGAGGTCTGGACACAGACACTGCTGGGTAGGGTGGGGGCAGGTGGTGGGGAGGACGTAGGGTCGTTGTAGATTGTGGATATGGGAGAGTCTGTCTGTTGAACCACACATTGTCGTTCTGGGGTTGGTGGGTGGGGCGGCGTCCTGACATCTGTGATGAAAAAGGATATCCAGGGGCACTGGATTTTTGTAGATACCCTTTTTGCAGCAGAGATGGGGCTTGTGTCCTCTGTTTCTGGTTGGGCCATGTAGTGGGGGCTGTCAAGAGTGGATGTCGTTGATGTCGGGGGTCAGCGTACTTGAGGCTGTACGCTATCCTGTCTGAACCTTTGGGGCTGGGATGGAATTGGTCCCTATATAAATCTTTGCGTGGGGCCCCCACTTGCAGTTGTAAATATGGAGAGAGAGAGAGAGAGAGAGAGGAGAGAGAGAGAGAGAGAGAGAGAGAGAGAGAGAGAGAGAGAGAGAGAGAGAGAGAGAGAGAGAGAGAGGAGAGAGAGAGAGAGAGGAGATAGAGAGAGAGAGAGAGAGAGAGAGAGAGAGAGAGTACACAGTACATTTTAAGCCAGGTAGTGTTGCGTACAATTATCAACTGATCAATAATATCATCACTGAATACTATCGATCTTTCTAGTTATGCGCATATAAAAAAAACAACCATATGATAAATGTGATTCGAAAAAAAAAATCAAAAATATGCTCTTTGAAATCAGTTACAACTACACAATGATAAGATACTTATAAAAAAAATATTTACACACACACACACACACACACACACACACACACACACACACACACACACACACACACACACACACACACACACACACACACACACACACACACACACACACACACACAGAGGAAGAGAGAGAAAGGGGGAGAATTATATATATCCAGCAGGGTGAGGACTGGTTCATTAGTTTTGATGCATCAAGTGGATCAGAAGGTGATTTTTGAAGGTCGTCAATGATTGGTGCTGTTTAATTGAATCGGGAAGGGAGTTCCACAGTACAGGGCCTGAGTATAGTAAACTAGATTTGTACAAGTCTATTCTTGGGATTGGGATACTTGGCTTTTCAGTATTTCTGGCATGATTCATTGGGAACTTATCTCTTAAGGATGTGGGGACAGTTCCTGCCATTATCTTAAACATCAGGATGCATTTGTTATATTTTAGTCTTTGTTGTAGGGGGAGAATACTTAACTGAGTATAATCCACTTCGAGTAAGGTTGTTTTCTTCAGGAGGATAAGTTTGAGAGCACGTTTATACAGACTTAATAGGGGTTTCATAGTGTTTGCACTGGCAGAATCCCATAGGGTTGAGGCATAGTCTATTGAGGATTGTATATAAGCTTGAAAGAATAATTTCCTTGAGTGGTAGTCAAGGAAGTGTTTAATTTTAGTCAACTGGTATACTCTTTGGGACAAGTATTTGCATAGGTGAGATATGTGGTAGAACCAGCTGAGATTTTCATCAATTGTTACTCCTAGAACTTTGTGATGAGAGGTTTGTTCGATTGCTTCTTTTTTTATATGGATTGGAAACTGTTTATGAGGTAAATTTTGTCGCTTTTGTCTGGTGGTGATAAGCATGCATTTTGTTTTTTGGGGATGAATAGACATGTGGTTCAGTTCTGTCCATTTGACAAGATCATTACAGCTTTGTTGTAATATGGTTGCAAGAGAGTCAATGTCATTATGGCTTGTATGTATGGTAGTGTCATCAGCAAATAGTTCACATTTGGATGTAATGTGTAGAGGAAGGTCATTTATGTATAATGAAAAGAGAATTGGTCCTAGTATAGATCCCTGTGGTACTCCATAATGAATGGGTTTAAGATTGGATGTGTATGTAGTTGTTGAAACACACTGTTGTCTGTTCTTGAGATAAGAAGTGAGTAGTTCTAGACTATTTGACGATATATTATACAGGTCTAGCTTTCTGATGAGAAGTGTGTGGTCAATTGTATCAAATGCTTTTTTGAAGTCTACAAATAATACTCCACAAAATTATATTTCATTAATGTTTGTTAGCCAATTGTCTATGAGACTAGTCAGTGCAGTATGACACGAGTGATTTTGTCTGAATCCAGACTGATTAGGGTGGAGTAGGTTGTTAGTTTCTATATGACTGACTAAGTGTTTATTTATATGTTTTTCCAGGGTTTTGAAAGAAGGGATATAATAGAGATTGGTCTATAATTTGAGGGATCTGAAGTGTCACTAGATTTGTAGATGGGTATAACTTTAGCAGTTTTGAAGGCATTGGGAAAATAGTTCTTTTCAAGACATTGGTTATATATATATGTGAGAGTGTCTGTGATAACTGGGGCTGAAAGTTTTCAGAATCTACTGTCTAATTTTCCATCAAGACCTCGTAGTTCTAGACTGTTGTGAGGTTGATAGGTAATATGACCTCTGAAGTATGATTAAATGGTATTTTGGATTTTGAAGGAATTTGCTTTTCTTGGCAGTATTGTTTTAATGGATTTATGTTATTGGATTTTGAATCTTGAACAACTAGTAGAACATTTATGAATGATTTTGATTGTTCGCAACATCTTTGATTCATTGATTTGGAAGATGATTGTTTGTTTGTTATTTGATTAATGGCCCTCCAAATAATTTTTGAGTTTTGTTTGGAAGATAGTAAATCTTGGAAATAGATAGTAAATCTTGGAGAGAGAGAGAGAGAGAGAGAGAGAGAGAGAGAGAGAGAGAGAGAGAGAGAGAGAGAGAGAGAGAGAGAGAGAGAGAGAGAGAGAGAGAGAGAAATATTTCTTGATGCTGTCGTCGTCTTCGTTGTCGTCGTCATCATTATCTTCATCATTATCAGCATCAGCAGCAGCATCCCCGTCGTCTCCATCGTCCTTTTATGTATGTATATGTATAAACATATACATATATATTTTTATATGCATAATATTTATATATTTTTATGTATGTAATGTGTTGTATGTATGTATGTATGTATGTATGTATGTATGTATGTATTGTATGTATGTATGTATGTATGTATGTATGTATGTTATGTATGTATGTATGTATGTATGTATCATCATCATCATCATCATGCTCAAAAT
>JASPKP010008654.1:0-5000 GCA_030674155.1 Stramonita haemastoma | reverse complement strand
AGAGAGTTTCCTCTTGTATCTTTAGTCAGCATCGATACATTTCCGATGTTTTTAACTAACAGACTTTGTGCAGGCTGACAAACCAATCAAAACACTCCACAGGCATCCGTCATACTATTAGCTGCAGTCCTCAGGAAAGCTAGGCGCCACTACTACCACCACCACCACCACCCATCTCCCTACTTGAGTCTACAATAAACTTTCAACACTGTCATCTCTTCTTCGTCTTTTTTTTTTTTTGCACTCGCTCTACGCGACGATGATAAGGCTACACACCGGTATTAATTTTGACGACTTATCCTTCTATTCGCACTGCACTTACTAAGACATCCACAGAAATAAAATACACTTTATCTGAAAGACTAGCCCCTGACTCAAAATTCGGGTGATTTTGCTCAAATTTGGTAGGTTTGAACTTTTTTTGAAAAATGTCAGTAAACACTGTACCCCTTCACTCCTTTGGCCTCTGCTGGCTTCCTAACCCCAATATGCATGCGCGGGGGTCAAGGGTGTAGGAACACAAGCAATCCTCATGTGATGATCATTTCCAGCTTTCTCGTGACTACCTGGTATTGCTCTACGTCCTCAATCCCCAAAAACGAGTGCACAGTGTTGTTTTTTTTTAATACTTTTTTAAAAAATCTGTGAAAAACAACAAAATTTTTCCCGACCCGCAGGTTATACAAGACACTACTTGACCCCAAAAACAATACCAGCGTGTAACCTAATAATGGGAAGCGAGCAACAATGACGAGTTCAGCGGAAGTTCACTGATATATTGTCGAACTTAGGTGCCAAGGTCTCTTGTGGGACTTCCGTCCGGTCTATTTTGATTTATAACAAGGCTGGACAGTACAGCAAAGGCCAATCACTTGAATGCAGTCAACAGTGGATGATTCAGTTATACAGCAGAAGCTTTACTGGGAGAGAAAAAAAATCTTCAAAACCCCTAAACTTTCAGTAAGAGAGGAGAGAAAATGTATTTTAAAAATTAATTAATTGATTTAAAAAATAAAAAAAAAGATTTCAATCAAAATCACCCAAAAAATAAAGTTGCTGTGAATGAAAATTTTAAAAAATTTCGGGAGAACTTTTTATGTGAAAGAGAGTTGTTCTGGAGAAGAAAAAAAAATCGTGAAATATTTGTTGTGAAGGAAAACTGTCCAATCTGAATGCATGAAGATTTTGTTGTGAAAGAAAGCTGTCCAATCAGAATTCACGCGGATTTTGTTGTGAAAGAGAGTTGTGAAATCAAAATTCATGGAGATTTTGTTGTAAAAGAGTATTTGTCCAATCAAAATTTATGAAGAATTTTTTTTTATCCTGGGAAGGAAAACAGTCTAAACAAAATTCATGAAGGATTTGCTGCTGTAAATAAAACAACAACAAAAACAGAGTTATCCATGCAAAACTGGCAAAGATATGAAAGATAAGACTGCTGTGAAAACGACTAGCAGTCAAAAATCTATTTAAAGATAGTGCTATGAAAACTAATCGCAGTCAAAACATATGAACATATTGATGTGAAAACGACAAGCCGTCAAAATATATGAAGACACTGCTGTGAAAACTAGCAGTCAAAATTAATATATGACAATATTGATGTGAAAACGACTAGCCGTCAAAACATATGAAGATATTGCTGTGAAAACAGCAAGCAGTCAAAATATATACAGACAGTGCTGTGAAAACGACTAGCAGTCAAAATATATACAGACAGTGCTGTGGAAACGACTAGCAGTCAAAATATATATAGACAGTGCTGTGGAAACGACTAGCAGTCAAAATATATATAGACAGTGCTGTGGAAACGACTAGCAGTCAAAATATATATAGACAGTGCTGTGGAAACGACTAGCAGTCAAAATATATATAGACAGTGCTGTGGAAACGACTAGCAGTCAAAATATATATAGACAGTGCTGTGGAAACGACTAGCAGTCAAAATATATATAGACAGTGCTGTGGAAACGACTAGCAGTCAAAATATATATAGACAGTGCTGTGGAAACGACTAGCAGTCAAAATATATACAGACAGTGCTGTGAAAACGACTAGCAGTCAAAATATATAAGACAGTGCTGGTGAAAACGACTAGCAGTCAAAATATATACAAGACAGTGGTGTGAAAACGACTAACAGTCAAAATATATACAGACAGTGCTGTGAAAACGACTAGCAGTCAAAACATATATAGACAGTGGTGTGAAAACGACTAACAGTCAAAATATATACAGACAGTGCTGTGAAAACGACTAGCAGTCAAAACATATATAGACAGTGCTGTGAAAACGACTAGCAGTCAAAATATATACAAGACAGTGGTGTGAAAACGACTAGCAGTCAAAATATATGGACAGTGCTGTGAAAACGAATTGCAGTCTAGTTCTACTCGAAATGGAAATAATCACGGTAGGAGGAAACATTACATCTACCGCTTTCTGATTTTTCTGGGTTTTTTTTTTTTATAGAACTTTTGGACAACTTCACCAAATTTCCTAAAAAGTTTTCACACACACACACACACACACACACACACACACACACACACACACACACACACACACACACACACAAACCTACTCACACACACACACACACAAACCCACTCACCCCCCCCCCCCCCCCACACACACACACACACCACACACAAAAACCCACCCCCCCCCCCCCCCCCCCCCCACCCACCCACCCACCCACCACCACAACACAACAAACACCCCCACCACACCCAAACCCAACAAACCCAACAAAAACAAAAAAACAAAAAAAACATGTCCAACCCTTCACCACAAACCACCCCCACCATCACCACCACCACCACCCTCAACACCACCACCACCACCACCACCACCACGGAAACCGACGAAACGGTGACACAGTACTCCCAAGGACTCCACTTCTACATATGGATCTCCATCGCAGGCATCCTGCCCATCTCTCTCCTGGGCCTGGTCACCAACACTCTCTCCGTGTGGGTCTGGAACCCCAACAGAAAGCACAACTCCATGGTGCTGCTCTTTCAGGTCCTGGGGATCTTAGACAACCTCTTCCTTCTGGGCTCTGCCACGCGAGCCGTCTTTCTCTACTCGTACCCTGACATCCACGTGGAGATCTACCTCGTCCCGGTGCTGTTTTTCTCCCAGAGTTTCTCCGTGCATGTCACTATGGCCATCACGGTGTTCAGGTTTGATTTTGATTTTGATTGGATTTGGATTTGGATTTGTTGTTTTTTTTATATATCGAGAGATCGAGAGAGAGAGAGAGAGAGAGAGAGAGAGAGAGAGAGAGAGGAGAGAGAGAGAGAGAGAGAGAGGAGGAAGAGAGAGAGAGAGAGAGAGAGAGAGAGAGAGAGAGAGAGAGAGAGAGAGAGAGAGAGAGGTTTATTTATTTATTTATTCTTTTATATCGAGGATAACAGAATAAGCAAACATGTGCTTTTTTTCATCCGGTCCCCGTGTGTATGCAGTTTTGTAAATATTGTCATCTGTTCCCACGGCACACGATGGCCTACTCTTACGAAAAGCGGAACAGGATTTAACGTGTGCGCAAGATGTTCTGCGTGCGTTCGCACACGGGGCCTCGGTTTAAAGTCTCATCCGAAGGACTTTTGGGGAGAGTGGAGTCAGCACTGATGTTAACTCCAGGAAGAAAATTTCCTCGACCGGACTCGAACCCGGGTCTTCAAATTGCCAGCGCAATATTCTGACCACTAGGCTATCCGCCCCCCCCCCCCCCCCCCCAGAGAGAGAGAGAGAGAGAGAGAGAGAGAGAGGAGAGAGAGAGAGAGAGAGAGAGAGAGAGAGAGAGAGAGAGGAGAGAGAGAGAGAGAGAGAGAGAGAGAGAGATTTGATTTAATTTAATCTTTCATATTGAGCATAATGGAATAAGCACTCTTGTGCTTTTTTATAATCTAGTCCCCGTGTATATGCAGTTTTGTCAATGCCATATGTTCCCACCGGCACACGATGTAGATATTTCTCTTTCGAGAAGCAGAACAGGATTTAACGTGTGCGCGGCAAGATGTTCTGCGTGCGTTCGCACACGGGCCGGGGCCTCGGTTTAATTAAAGTCTCATCCGAAGGACTGTTGGGGGGGAGAGTGGATGGAGTCAGCACTGATGTTAACTCCAGGAGAAAAATCTCCTCGAACCGAATCTAACCCAGGTCGTCAAATTGCCAGCGCAATGTTCTGACGGGAAGGAAGGTGGCAGGATGGTTAAGACGTTCACTTGCCAATATGTAAACCGTGAGTTTCTGGGTTCGTACCCAGCCTCGCCCTTTCTTCCCAATTTTGACGAAAAAATCGAACTATGAATGTCAAAGTCATTCGGATGAGACTCGAAACCGAGGCCCCGTGTGCGAACGCAAGCAGAACATCTTGCGCACACGTTAAAACCCCGTTCTGCCTTTCGGAAGAGCAGGCCACCGTGTGCCGGTAGGAGCGGATGACAAACTTGTAAAAAAATAAAAATAAAAACAGCATGCACACAGGTGTCATGTTTAGACACCATCCCTGAGGGGGAAAAATGATAATAAGAATGGGTAGGCGCTGCACTTGTGGCGACGCGCTCTCCCCGGGGAGAGAGAGAGCAGCCCGAATTTCACTGCTGTGACATCTATCTATCTATCTAGTCCTCTTTGTGCCCAGGTAGCACATAAGGCCTCAACTAGAGCCCGCCACTGATGTCGGTCGGCTGAAACACGCTCCAGACGGCCCCAATGTCCAACCCTTTTCCTTCATCTCCCTCTCTACTGTTCTCCTCCAAGTTTCCTTGGGGAGGCCTCTCTTTCTTCGACCGTCTGGAGTCCATCGTAGGGCGATTCTGGATATGCATAAAGAGGTATAAAAAATAATAATAATATAAAAAATAATAAAAATGACCACTAGGCTTATCCATCCATCCATCCATCCTCCCATACCAGGTGGATGGCGGTAGCGAGACCTCAGCGCACGCAATCGCAGATCTGCCGGCATATCCTGGTGGCCTGCGTGGGGTT
>JASPKP010008653.1:10000-11310 GCA_030674155.1 Stramonita haemastoma | reverse complement strand
TACACAGCCACATTCTGATTCCATCCACCATACACAGCCACATTCTGATTCCATACACAGCCACATCTGACTCCACCATACTCAGCCACATTCTGATTCCATCCACCAGATACAGCCACATCTGACTCAACCAAATACAGTAACATGTTGTTTACTTTCCTATTTACACAACACACACACACACCCCACACACACACCCCACCACCACCACCACCACCACCACACCACACCACACCACACCCACGCCACGCCACACCACACCACACCACACCACGCCACACCACACCACACCACACCACACCACACCACACCACACCACACCACAAGCCATATTCAAATCTGTCACACTATTTTTTTATTTTTTATAGCCATAGAGCATCATTATGCGATCGCATGATTCCGTGTCAAAGACACATTATGGGCCTTTTTTTTCATTACAATATTTGGTGATTTCCTGCACTTGTTTTTTCTCCAGTACTATTTCAACACTATTTCTGCATTAATTATTGTTATTTGTTATGAGAATTTTCTCCAACCATTTTAGGCACTAGTATTCTTTCCTGGAGTTGAAAGCATCGGTAAAAAAAAATTGTGGCTTCGTTGATTGAAACTCCCAAGTGAAGCTTATTGAAGGCGGGGTTTTTAGATTTTAGCATACTGCCGACTTTGCCGTCATTTGATATCAAACGATCAGCAAAAAGCCAAATTGCAAAGCTACATGGACATGTATACAACAGATTGTGGCTTTCTAATTGAGCAGCTGCCTGTTCCTGTTCCAGTTGTTGTAGTAGCAGTGCGGTTGCAGTAAGCCATGATAATGCGTTGGCCTGTGTACTTGATTAGTTACCAACGGCTTCGTTAGGTTGAGTTTGGTTGGTAATTTACTGTTGCTGTTGGTGGTCTGTGGGTGTATGTAGAATCTCCTCTCTCTCTCTCTCCTCTCTCTCTCTCTCTCTCTCTCTCTCCTCTCTTCTCCTCTCTCTCTCTCCTCTCTCTCTCTCTCTCTCTCTCTCTCTCTCTCTCTCCAGTGTTGTTGGTGATGCTGGTATGTAGGGGTAGGGAGGGGTTTCTTAGCTTTATTCCCTGATCAGGGCAAGGGCCGGATGAAAAAAGTATGTAATGCTTACTCTGTAACCCTTGAAAAATAAAGATCATTCATTCATTCATTCATTCATTCTCTCTGTCTCTTTCTGTGTGTGTATCTCTCTCTCTCTCTCTCTCTCCTCTCTCTCTCTCTCTCTCTCTCTCTCTCTCTCTCTCTCTCCTCTCTCTCTCTCTCTCTCTCTCTCTCTCTCTCTCTCTGTCTTGCA
>JASPKP010008653.1:0-5000 GCA_030674155.1 Stramonita haemastoma | reverse complement strand
TCATTTCAGTTTATCGGTTATTTCCGTTAAATGACGTCTTATTCTCGTTTGCATACTGCACCCCCCTTTTCTAACTGACCAAAATGGCGGCCTTAGCGAGTCTACACATAGATGCTTCAGACTTGCGAACGTCGATAGAGGTTTTCGATGTGTACAGCGCATTTACACTCACATCTGAAGAAGTAAATGCTGTGCTTTTATTTTGTACGTAGTTACTATCGAATCTCGATGATTTTAGATTTAAAAACTTATCGTTGATCGCAAGTTTATCCCGGACTGGGATCTCAGGGAGCGAAGAACTAGGTCATCGAAGGGTGCTCTCAGAATTTATGAGCTCGTGTGAAATTTTTCTATTATAACAATAAATGAGGGTGATGATTCTATTCTAAATAGTTTCTAGTAATGTTTTTTTTTTTTTTCTTAGGATCTGTACTTTGTTATATCGTGCCGAAATGTTCGATGAAACATCGTGAAAACGAATGCAAGAATGATAACTCTTGCCTAGATCTAATTTCTAATAGAGATTTGGCCGATTTTGTTTACCGTTTGTTGTGTCTGTGTGCATGTAAGACCGCATTTTAAACAGAAATAGTGATTTAACGATTAGAAATCACTCCTGAATGCATCCATTTAAATTCATGCAAAAGAAAACTTTTTTTTTTTTAATCAGAGCATACAAGTGCTAATCAAATTGAGTAAAACTTTGTTCTCTCTGTTGGTTTCACATTTTAAGCAGTGCATGAACTTTCTTCACTTCTTTTTCATTAAGTTGTTTTGTTTCACCAAGCATGTAGTTAGAAAGAAAAAAAAAACAAGAAAAAGTGCAAACTTTGTAATGATTTTATTGTGCACAAACAAGCCTATTCAATACTAATTTTTATCACACACACACACACACACACACACACACACACACACACACACACACAGAGTCACACAAAGTCACACAAAGTCACACACACACAAATACAATATATATATATATATATATATATATATATATATATATATATATATATTACACACACACACACACACACACACCACACACCACACACACACACACACATACACACACACACACCACACACACACACACAAGATTCACACACACACACACACACCACACACACACCACACACACACACACACACACACACACACACACACACACACGATTCACACACACACACACACACACACACACACACACACACACACACACACACACACACACCACTCATACCTGTACAATTCATACTTGCATGTATGCACACTTAAATAAAATTAACAGACACTAAGAATACACACAGATTAGGCAACTCACAAAAATGTCCAAATTTGCATTTTTAATTGTACAAGAAAAATGTTTAAAAAATACAACACTAATAAGTCTATATCATACAGGCATTGCAAACAGTATGTCACACAGTGAAAGATATTTCAGCAGAGGTCTAGGAGGTCTGTGATATATTTAGGAAGAAAACTATGCAAAGGTTAAAATCACTGGGCACAAAAAGGATACATGCAACATCACAATGCAACATGTAAGCTCACCAGAAACCTAAAAAAAAAATAATAATAAAAGAACACAGATGATCACATGAGTACACCTATGATTATATTGTACAGAAGATGCTTGACAAGACAAGGGAGAGGGGGGGGGGGGGAGGAAACAAACAGAATCACTTGGAATGGCCTTATAAAGACATGCCCATTGTTTCAAGACAAACATTTTGATAGGTGTACCATTTTTGTCAGTCAATTAGAAACATATATGATGTTAATGCCTATGAGGGGGAGGGGGGCTGAGTGGGGGGGGGGGACCAGAATAACTTGGAGTGCTCTTTAAAAAGATTCACTGTTTCAAGACAAATATTTTGATAGGTGTACCATTTCTATCAGTCAATTAGAAGCTGAGATATGTTGTTAATGCCTATTGAGGGGGGGGGGGGGGGGGGGGGGGGGGGGGGAGGAGTGGAGGGAGGGGGGAACTAGAATCACTTGGAATGCCCTTTAAAAAGACTCACTGTTTTAAAGACAAATATTTTGATAGGTGTACCATTTCTATCAGTCAATTAGAAGCCGAGATATGATGTTAATGCCTATGGGGGGGGGGGGGGGGGGGAGGAGAAGTGGAGGGGGGGAACCAGAATCACTTGGAATGCCCTTTTAAAAGGATCACTGTTTAAAGACAAATATTTTGATAGGTGTACCATTTCTATCAGTCAATTAGAAGCCGAGATATGATGTTAATGCCTATTGAGGGGGGGGGGGGGAAGAGGAGTGGAGGGGGGACCAGAATCACTTCGAATGCCCTTTAAAAAAGACTCACTGTTTAAAGACAAACATTTTGATAGGTGTACCATTTCTGTCAGTCAATTAGAAGCTGAGATATGATGATATGCCTATGGGCTGGTTTTGTGTTATTATTTGGACAGGTTTTATGCTTCGCAAATTGTTGTCATAGGGGTGTTTTGGATGACTGCAGTTTGCCTCTACATGATTTTTAGCTTTTAAAAAAAAATACATAGCATCTGAGTAATAAGTACAAGCTGTAATATAGATCTTAGACACTTTTAGGCATTCTTGAGATTTTTACAGGAGGGTAAAGTACCCCTTTCAGCTCAATTCGCGAGCTATTTTTAGAATTTTTCTCTGATTTTGATGTAAAATTCCATTTGTTTCCTTTGACTTATTTTTCTGCTTTTTAGATATTTGTTTCTTCAAAGTAGCATAAAACAATATAAAACTAGTTTCAGCACTGTCAGGTTCATAATAAGCATGAGGGAGATGTCCAAATAAGGCTTTAAATAACGAAATGACATTTTTATCCCATCTGAAAATTTTTAAAGTGGTATATCTAAAAAACCATCTAAGATAATGATATGAAATTTTGAATGCTTCTTGATCTTGCTACTATCTTTCATTTGAGATAACAAACATCAAATTCTATGACATCTGAAAAAATGAGTGGTCCTACCTACTTTGTCGTTGGGGGAAGGTTTGGTGTGGGTGGTTGTGGTGGTGATGATGACATTAAACAGATAGAATGTGGGTGGCGGTGTGTATGATAGACCGCAGTTAGCCTACATGCAGACCTGTGCAAGAACACCTTTCTATCTGTGTCTATGTCTCTGCTAGTGCTTGTTTATTTGTGTCTGTTTCTCTGTATTCCTCTGTCTGTCCTCTCTCTCTCTCTTCTCTCTCTCTCTCTCTCTCTCTCTCTCTCTCTCTCTCTCTCTCTCTCTCTCTCTCTCTCTCTCTCTCTCTCTCTCTCTCTCTCTCGCATTCTTCTGTTAATGTATTGATTTTACTCTTTTTCTTTTTTCTTTTTTCTTTTTTTCATATTTTCGCCCATGAGGGCCTGGTGTAAAGAAGCCTCTGGCTTATCCAATTACCTCATTAAAATTTCGAGTTTCGAGTTTCTCTGGTCATTGGTCAGGTTCGCTCAATTTATATCACATCAAAATGAACAAGCTGTTAAAAAAATTCTGTACAAATTTTTGAAAAGAATAAACAGATAGTGGCTTCGTGTGAATTAAAGTTTTTCAACTTATGATAAATTTTCAATGAATGATTTATGTTTTCAATCAAGACTTGACAGTAAATGGCTGTGTACCATAGCAGCTTAATATGTTTTTACCCCTTCAGAAGGGGCTTTTACCTAACTGAATAAATCATCTGAAGTCACACACGCGCACACTCGCATGCATGCACGCACGCACACACTCAGAAAGATAATGAGAGAGAGATGGTGTGTGCGTGCGTGCGTTCATGTGTGTGTGTGTGCGTACATATGTTCGTGCGTTTTGTGGGGTGCGTGGGTGCTTGTACGCGCGAGCAAGGATCCTTCTATTTGTGTAGTTTTCTCTGAGGTATGTCATGTGTTTATATGCCCACCGTTGTGGAATTTATTATGATTTCTTTGGGGGATTTTTTTTTATATCATTTTTGTGAGGTTTTTGCCCCCCGAAAGATGTTTACATGATGAGCATGGAAGTCATCATTCCTTTTTTCTTTTTTGGTATGAAGATCTTTTATTGCTGATTTTTCTCACTGACATGTCTTTCATTCTTTCTTTCTTCCAGTTCGGTCTGTCAGTAAGTCAGTCTGTCAGTCACTCTGTCTATGTCTGTCTGTCTGTCTGTGTGTCTGTCTCTCTCTCTCTAGCTCTCTCTCTCTCTAATTTATTGATTCTGTCTCCCTTTTCTTCTTTTCGTTTCTTTTTAAACCGGTTTTTAGTGTTCTACTTTCTGTGCCCCCCCCCCCCCCCCCCCCCCCAATCCGCACCCCTCAAAAAAAACAATAATAATAATAAAATAAAATAATGACAACATGCTGGTTTTCCCCCCTTGAACAGTCCACCCCACCTGTGTGTCTGTGTGTGTTTTCCTTAAAGGTGTTCTTGCGAGGAGCCTGTGTGTTTGTGTTTTCGGCATGGCACTGGCAGTTAAGGTTGGGGGGCTTCTGTTTTCTTCCTTCTGTGAGTGACTGCTGTGGATGGGATGTGCTGGAACCGTGCCCTGCTTGACAGAGGGCTTGGGGAAGGGGGTGGGGTGGGTGGGGGGTTGAGAGTGTTTTTTGTTTTTTTCTTCTCGCCTTTCAATCCACTCGTATCCCTGACTTTTTCCCTCTGTGTTTAGTTAGCCAGCTACACGGGAGTCAGTGTCATCGTCAGTGTGTCTGTGTCTGTGTGTGTGTCTGCTGTGTTTGTAAGCTTGGTGCCGTTTTCACAAGGTCTGGTGTCGGTGGAATTCCCTGTGTGTGTGAGAGTGTGTAAACACACGTTCGTGTGTCTTTGTTGTGTGGAACTGGGATTGATCCCCGTGTCGTTGTAGTAGGTACTTGAGGTTCTCTTTTGTTCATCGTCTGTCTTTCTGTGTTTCTGTCTGTCTGTCTCTGTCTCTTGTGTGCTTGTCACTGTTTCTCTGTCTGTCTGTCAGTCTCTCCCCCTCCCTCCCTCCCCTCTCTCTCTCTCTCTCTCTTCTCTCTCTCTC
>JASPKP010000865.1:27500-35609 GCA_030674155.1 Stramonita haemastoma | reverse complement strand
AAGTGTGTAGCCAGGCTACAGTCACTCTCTCTTTCTCCTGCATCTTTATCATGTGGAGGTTTTTGCAGCAGTGAATAGGCAGGGGATGAACACTGTTCACTGCTTAGAGAAGACACCCACCCTCAGTTGTAAGCTGTAGCACATCTCATGAAACAGCCATCACACTGCACATCACTTGAGGAGCACATGACAGGCCAGGCTGTACATGTATGTATGTATGTATGTATGTATGTATGTATGTATGTGTGTATGTGTGTGTGTGTGTGTGTGTGTGTGTGTGTGTGTGTGTGTGTGTGTGTGTGTGTGTCTCTGTATGTGTGTGTGTGTGGTGTGTATGTGTGTGTGTATGTATGTATGTATGTATGTATGTATGTATGTATGTATGTATGTATGTATGTATGTATGTATGTATGTGCGTATGTATGTATGTATGTTATGTATGTCTGTGTGTGTGTGTGTGTTGTGTGTGTGTGTGTGTGTGTGTTGTGTATGTATGTATGTATGTCTCTGTATGTTGTGTGTGTGTGTGTGTGTGTGTGTGTGTGTGTGTGTGTGTGTGTGTGTGTGTGTGTGTGTGTATGTATGTATGTATGTATGTATGTATGTGCATGCATGCACAGAGCCAATACTGATCAATCAGAATCACCTACCTGCTCACAATCAACACACACACACACACACACACACACACACACACACACACACACACACACACACACACACACACACACACACACACACACTGTGACATTCCCAAACCAGATTGAATTCAAGTGTAAGAGAAGACTATGAAACAAACATTTTTTGGTGTGCATTGCGAGGGGTTAGTTTTTTTACTTCACCCAGATATAGCAGAATGGAGCAACAGAATCTGTCGTGTGAGTAAGTAGTCTGGTGCAAGCAGCTCCCCCTGCTTGTGACGCGATGATGAAACAAACATCAGCTGTCAGATTTGAGGCAACTTGCATTTATTGTTCCATCTATAGTTTGGGTTGCAATAGATAGAAAACACCTTTTGTGTGTCATGGTTTCTGGGAGGTGTTGCAAGCTGAAGGGTTAGGATAGGAGACAGAAACTGTAGTGTGGAGACTTCCTTAGAAGTTTTTAACCGTTTTTGCAGTTAGATTTCTGAGACAGAAACTGTAGTGTGGAGACATTAAAAGTTTTGAACCGTTTTTGCAGTTAGGTTTCTAAGACAGAAAATGTAATCTGGGGACATCCTGTAGGGTCTGCAAGTTCCACAAGAACCGTTTTTGCAGTTAGATTTCTTTGTGATTCTTTTGCCGCTATGGCGTAGGGATAAGAGCCAGTGTCGAGATATGGGCATTTTATGGATACTGATGGTCAGATTTCATCCATTTCAGATACTTTCTTAGTTTGTGTTTTTTTTATTATTATTACTAATTTTTTTTAGGAAAATAGGATGAAAAGCTAAAAGGGGTTTGGGTGGTGTGTGTTTTGTTGAGACCAGCTTCAGTGGGTCTTCCTTGTCTATGCTGTGAAATGACCTGAATGCATGTCTGTGTGAGGGATGACAAAGTTGAAATCATCATCACTTCTCTGTCCAACTTCATTGTTGGCTGTTATTCTTCATATTAAAGTAAAGTTTGCAAATCCACCTATCTAGCTACAAGTTGCTGTCGTCAGTGCATCCCCACCTCAGTTTTCAAAAAAACACACTCGTTTTTATTTGTACTAAGGCGTGTGTGGCGGCATTATAATGAGAGTTCTCACATGCTCCTTGCCTTTTCTTTAGCTGGTAATTACACTTTGTATAAGTTTTTAATGATGTGGTTGGGGGTTGGTTTGGTTCGTTTTTTTTAATTGTGAGATTTTTGTTTGTATGCTTTTGAAACTTTTGTTTGTTTTTAAAGGATTATAGAGAAGATATTAGCAATGCGTATATATACGTCAACTGTAATTAGAGAGTTAAGCACTTTATACCCGGTGTTATCATTTGCATGAAACGTGGCTTGTAGCAACAAATGAACTCTGTTGATGAATAAACAAACATTTTGATTTTGGATCCACGTGTGTAAGATCTGGGCAATGTGATAGGTTTCGGTGTAGAAAACTCATGTACAACTTGCTGACAGATTGTTTTGTTAGACTTCAGTTTGTTTCATGGTTTTCTGCCTGTCTGCTACACTAGATATTTTGTATAACTAGACAATCACTCAGTTCTTGCCTAACTCTATTCACTTTTGATAATGAAAAGAACAGCCAGGAATAATTGTAGAGACTGCTAATCAATACTCACTATGTGAAATCATACCTAGTATACATAGACATGTTATAGTATTTTCTGTTGTAACCAGTGCTATGTAATTCCTATTTTAATTGTGTAAGCAAATACATTCATTCTCTAAATATTTTAAGATTTTCATTTCTCGGTTATTGATCATGTAGCTGTTGTAACATAGATCATCAAATCTGAAATGCATGTTTTGGACAGAAGATGGTAGAGATATTTTTTCGTTTTTCCAGAAGACGAAAATATAGGTTTTATGTTTTATATTACATGTATTGATTAACATTTCTCATGAACTGAATAAAGATTTTGTTTAACCGGAACCTGGAAATCAGAACAGTGAAAATCTGTACACAAGAAATAGTGTGTGTGTGTATGTGTGTGTGTGTGTGTGTGTGTGAGAAATAGTTTGTCAGTGTGTGTGTGTGATGTGTGTGTGTGTTGCATTTCCCTCACAAAACAATAAAACAAACATTATTTTGATACTTTTTTGCATTTACCTCACTAAAGAAATACATATAAAACTTCACATTTATTCGCCTATAATTGTTTCATATTATATACACATAAATTATTTTTTTCACTTAGGTGTGTGCTAGCAAAATATAAATGAAGCCCAAATACTGCACAGGTTTTATGCTCAATGTTAAACAGTTTATGTCCCAGCTATCTATCTGACCTTGTACCTAATTTTCTTACCATGCAGCACTGACCTTTCACATGAAACAAATACCTTCATCTTCAATTCTATGCATGGAGAGCAGCCCAAATTCCACGCAGATAAATCTGCTGTGACATGAAGTGGTATAAAATTAAATAAATAAATAAATAAATATTGGTCTTACAGTCTATGCTTTACATCCAATTTGAGCTTTTCATAGCTTAGACACACACCACTCTGCACCACTCACAAGAGAGAGAGAAAGAGAGATCCCACTTCTGTCTGTCTGTCTCCCCCCCCCCCCCCCTATCTATCTGTTTCACTGTATGTCTCTGTCTCTCTGTACCTTGACATGTTTTCTCTGTTTTCCTATGTATTTGTCACTGCCTGTCTGTGTTTGTCTCTGTCTCTATCCCCTCCCTTCTCTCTGTCTCTCTGTGTCTCTATCCCCTCCCTTCTCTCCGTCTCTCTCTGTCTGTCTGTCTGTCTGTCTGTCTGTCTGTCTCTCTCTCTCTCTCTCCTCTCTCTCTCTCTCTCTCTCTCTCTCTCTCTCTCTCTCTCTCTCCTCTCTCTCTCTCTCTCTCCCCTCTCTCCAGACCGGGCTATATGCACAAAAGCATGCAGAACATCTTGCATGCAGAACATCTTGTGCACTTTAAAACCTGTGCCACTTTTGGGAATAGTAGGCCATTTTTGCCTGTGGGAATAGATCATAAAATTTACAAAACCACATGCACACATAGACTAAATGTAACAAAAAGAAAATGCACAGGAGTGCTTATTCCATTATTCTAAAAAAAACAAACAAAAAACCCCCCACCTCTCTCTCTCTCTCTCTCTCTCTCTCTCTCTCTCTCTCTCTCTCTCTCTCTCTCTCTCTCTCTCTCTCTCTCTCTCTCTCTCTGTGTTTCTGTAAGTCTCTGTCTATCTGCCTGTCGGTCTCTGTCTCTCTCTCTCCATCCCCCCTTCCTCTCTCTTCATCCCCCCCTCTCTCCATCCCCCTCTCCTCCATCCCCCCTCTCTCTCTCCATCCCCCTCTCCTCCATCCCCCCTCTCTCGCTCCATCCCCCTCTCCTCCATCCCCCCTCTCTCCATCCCCCTCTCCTCCATCCCCCCTCTCTCTCTCCATCCTCTCCTCCATCCCCCCCCTCTCTCTCCATCCCCCTCTCCTCCATCCCCCCCCTCTCTCTCCATCCCCCCTCTCTCTCTCCCCCACCCCCCTCTCTCTATCCACCCCTCTCTCTCTCCATCCCCCTCTCTCTCTATCCACCCCTCTCCATCCCCCCTCTCTCTCCATCCCCCTCTCTCTCTCCATCCCCCCTCTCTCTCTCTCCATCCCCCTCTCTCTTTTCCATCCCCCCTCTCTCTCTCCATCCCCCTCTCCTTCTCTATCCCCCCTCTCTCTCTCCACCCCCCTCTCTCTCCATCCCCCTTCTCTCTCCATCCCCCCCCTCTCCATCCCCCCCCTCTCAATCCCCCCTCTCTCCCTCCCCCCCTCTCTCTCCATCCCCCTCTCCTCCATCCCCCCTCTCTCTCTCCATCCCCCTTCTCTCTCTCCACCCCCCCCACTCTCTCCACCCCCCCCCCTTTCTCCATCCCCCCCTCTCTCTCTCCACCCCCCTCTCTCTCTCCATCCCCCCTCTCTCTTTCCACCCCCCCCCCCCCCCACTCTCTCCACCCCCCCTCCCCCTTTCTCCACCCCCCTCCCCCTTTCTCCATCCCCCCTCTCTCTCCATCCCCCCTCTCTCTCCATCCCCTCCTCTCTCTCCATCCCCCCTCTCTCTCTCCATCCCCCCCCTCTCTCTCTCCATCCCTTCTCTCTCTCCATCCCCCCCTCTCTCTCCATCCCCCTCAAATTCAAACTCAAATTCAAAAATACTGTATTATCTCATAGAGAAATTCACGCGGGTTGCATGCCACATAAAAAGCAAACATGTAAAAAGTAACATCACGGAAAAAAAAAAAAGCTCGCACATATCATAATATAAAAATCACCCACAACTCAACAATACCTCACCCAGTCGTAAACTCGCCAAAACAAAATCTCAACCATTCCTACGCACACCAGTTTGCTCACGCATTCACACACACAGACACACACACACACACGCGTGCGCGCGCACTATTGGAAACACTGCATACATGTGCACACATTTTTGTGAAATAAATCATAAATCATTTAACTTGTTAAAAATATTCGTATGATAAGATAGTAACAATCTTTTATTACAATGTTAAGCACAGTCTAAGATGATAACACGCCTACACATTTTTATGGCATAAAACAAATAATTTCTAAAACATATTGTATATGAAAAGACATTAAAAAAAAAAAAGAAAAAAAAAAGGGCCTCCCTATGCTTTACATTGTCCCGTCCCTTTCCAAGCTGAGCTCTGTTTCACCCTCGCCTCCCACCCCCACCACCTTCCTCCATCACTTGCTTCTCTCTCTCTCTCTCTCTCTCTCTCTCTCTCTCTCTCTCTCTCTCTCTCTCTCTCTCTCTCTCTCTCTCTTCTCTCTCTCTCTCTCTCTCCCTCTCTCTCTCTCTGCTTTGGGTTTGTTCATATTTTTTATATGTATATTTTTTAATTTTTTTTTACATGCTCTCATTAAGCAGCACAATTGAGGTGGGAACAAAACTATTTTTATATCTTCTCTCTCTTAATCCTCCTCGCTCCGGGTGGAGCAAAAGGCGCCAACAAGTCTCCTCCAGCCATCTCTGTCTTGGGCAAGCCAACTGATTTCATTCCATGTTTTGCCCATTATTTTCATTTCTTCTTCTATAGTTCTCCTCCATGTACCTAACGGCCTGCCCCTCTTCCTTTTACCAGGTGGTGCCCATCTGAGTGCAGCATGTGGATGTCGGGTCTTGTTCATCCTGAGGACATGGCCCAGCCACCTCCATCGCCTTTGTTTCACTTCTTCTATAATATTGTTGATGCCAGTCCTTTTGCTGACTTCTCTATTGGTAACATGTTGTTCCCAGTGGATCTTGAGGATGCGGCGAAGACACCTGCTTTCGAAGCCTCTGAGTCAGCTTTCAATCTTTTTGTTGGTTCTCCAGGTCTCTGAGGCGTAGAGGAGGACTGAGCGGACGTTTGATTTGTACACTTTTAGTTTTGTGTTGGTCTGCAAGACTGTTGACTTCCAGATGTTTTGCAGTCTGTTGAAGGCCTGTGCTGCAAGACCAATTCTAGTTGAGACCTCCTTCTCAATATCACTATTGGACGAGATGTAGCTGCCAAGGTATTTGAAGTGTTGTACTTCTTCCAAGTCTGCGCCACGCACATTTGTCTTCCGTACACTCTTTGTCTTTACTTTCATGATCTTTGTCTTGTCTGGGTGGATCTTGAGTCCCACGCTTCTTGCTGTTTTATCAACTTTTGTTGTTTTTTCCTGGATGTCCGTCTGAGTGTGTGAGAGGAGAGCAATGTCGTCTGCAAAGTCACAGTCCTCAAGCCGGGATGTCAGTCCCCATACCAGTCCTCTTGGTCGGTCTTCTGTAGCTTTCCTCAACACCCAATCCATGACAACAAGGAAGAGCGTTGGTGAAATCACGCAGCCCTGCCTGACACCAATCTTCACATGGAACCATTCGCTTTGTTGTCCATTGTGGCGCACACAGCACTGGTTGTCAGCGTACATATCTTTGAGAATGTTGATGACTTTTGGTGGGAATCCGTAAGCTCTGAGAATCTTCCAGAGTGAGGGGTGATGGATGCTGTCGAATGCCTTTTCAAAGTCGATGTAGTTGATATAGAGTGAAGAGTTCCATTCAAGCGACTGCTCCACAATGGTGCGTAAGATGAAAATTTGGTCTGTACATCCTCTTCCACTTCTAAATCCAGCTTGTTCCTCTCTGAGAACTCTCTCAATAGCTTGTCTCATTCTTTGCAGGAGAATTCTGCAAAATATTTTTCCCGGGACAGAGAGTAGATTTATGCCCCTCCAGTTTCCACATGTTGCTAAGTCGCCTTTCTTGGGTAGCTTGATGATAATGCCTTTCTTCCAAGTGTCTGGTACTTTCTCTTCCTCCCACACTTTATTGAAGAGATTTTCCAATGCTCTGGAACTCACAGTGGGGTCTGCCTTCAGCATATCTGCAGTGATTCTGTCTTCACCAGGTGCTCTGTTTCCTTTCGCCTGTCTAATGGCTTCTTGAATCTCTTGCTGTGTGATACGTCCTCTTTTCATTTCAATGAGGAACCCTGTGTCCTCAATGATTGCCTCTTTATCAGGATCTGGTCTGTTCAGTGTTTCTGTGAAGTGTTCGGCCCATCTGTTGAGTTGGTCTTCTTCCTTCATGAAGACTTTCCCTTCCTTGTCCTTGACTACTGTTGTCTTGCTGGTGAATCCTCCGGTGAGAGTCTTGGTGATCTTGTACACAGTTCTGCTGTCACCTTTTTCAGAGGCTAACTGTGCTTCTGAGGCTAAAGTGTCTGTGTATTTTCTTTTGTCTCTCCGGACACTCTTCTTGACTGCTCTGTTCAGTTCTCTGTAAGTCTCTGCAGCTGTAGATCTGTCCTCCTCACTGCCAGTTAGCATGAGTTGTTTTGCTGCTTTTCTTTCGTCAATAAGATTCCAGGTGCTTTCTGAGATCCATTCTTTCCTCTCTCTTTTCCTGTAGCCCAGTACATCTTTACTGGCATCAGTAAATACTTTCTGCATACTGTCACAAAGGGTGTTGATATCGTCTGCTGGAAAGTCTTCAAGAGCTTTAAACCTGTTGGTCAACTCCACTGTAAACTGGGCCTTCACTCCTGGATCTTTCAGTCGCCAGAGTCAAAAGGTTGTTCTCTGTTCTTTTTGTGTGTCCTCTTCAGCTTGAGTTGTAATATGCATAACACAGGATGGTGGTCGCTGCCTGCGTCTGCCCCTCTCAATGCCTTGACATCTTTCATTGTCTTCCTCCATTTCTGGTTGATGGCAATGTGGTCTATTTGGTTGCTCGTCTTCCCATCTGGTGACACCCATGTCAACTTGTGAATGGTTTTGTGCTGGAAGATGGTGCCTCCTATCACTAGGCCGTTCTCCAGACACAAATCTACAAAACGCTGCCCATTGTCGTTTCGCTCTCCCTCACTTTCTTTTCCCATGCATGATTTATATCCAATGTTATCGGCTCCAACTTTTGCATTGAAATCGCCCATTGGAAGAAGGATGTCATGTCGAGGTGTCCTGTCGAGTTGTTCTTGG
>JASPKP010000865.1:7500-17500 GCA_030674155.1 Stramonita haemastoma | reverse complement strand
AACAAAAACAAAAAACCCATCAATTGCAATCTTTGCTAGAAAAAGGAAAAGTAATTCTAAACAAAAAAAATCTATTTGTAGATAAAGCACACAAAATTAGTGGAAGAAACAACAACAACAAAAAACAAACACCCCCCCCAAAAAAAAAAAAACACAAAAAAACCACACAACCACCAGCAACGATAACCGGAGAAGGAGAGAGAGTGAGAGACCAACTTATAAAAGTACCATCATCAAGGCCAAAAATACTGTCAGTTATGATGATATCAGGTAATAATCTGCATGAATAGTGAAAATTATCGAATCGAATAATTTGTGTACTATATCAAATTTTGTTAATTGCTATTTACCTTTCAAAGCTATAGCGTGCTTTCTAAACAATCATACAGACATTAGCGGGTAGCAAAGAGAATTACATAAGTGCTTCAAGCCTCTACTAAGACTTTGTGATTGGATACCATTATTTGACAAAAATATTATAAAAATCGTTTTGAATCAAATATAAATTGATGGACAACTTCAACAATAAAGATATTTGTTTTCATATTGAATTCAGGGCTGCCCCTCAAAAGAATTTGCAAATGAACATATTCAGGGGGAAGCAATGCAATTGTGTTGGCACGGACTAAATCAAAATTAGGACAGAACAGAAAATAGTGTTCGGCTGTCTCCTGCGCACTACCACAAGCACATAATGGATCATTTGCTACATGATGATGAAACATATCATATTTTAGGTCACTTATTCCAAGTCGAGGTCGACAATGCAGTATTTGTTCTTTTCTTTTACCATGATAAAAATACAAAGGTACAATAGGATCATTCATAGATAAATTTCGTTTGAATTGACTTAAGGAATTACTATTTTTAATAGAATCTGGAAGAGAGTTCCACAGTAAAGTAGTTGACGGAATAAAGGATTTAAAAAAAAAAAATTTCTGTGTTACACCTTGGTAAGCTACGTTCATAAGGCCTTCTATGATACAGATTTGTATCGGTTGCTAGTGCAGGAACAAGATCAACTAAATATTGGGGACATAAACCATTAACCATTTTATGATAATAACAGAGTTTGTGTCTGGTTCTTCGTTCTTTCAGAGTGCAGAATCCAGACTCTTGGTAGAATTTTTCATGGGATGTGCCGCGAACAGCTCCGACTATTGTTCGTATTGCATCAAGCTGCAACATTTCTAATGATTTTGACTGCGTTTCAGTACAATTATCCCATATTATGTCGGCATAGTCGAAATGAGGGAGTATAAATGACTTAAACATTGTTTCAAGTGTCTTCCTATTAAGTTTATATTTATAGCTTTTAAGGCATGAAACCAACATAGTTACAGTATTTATTAAGCTTTTAATATGCTCGTCCCATTTACAATTGTTCTGAATAATGATACCTAGGTGTTTATGCATGCTTTTATTTTGGAGGTGGGTTGATTTGAATGAGAGAGGCAAGATCGTGTTATTGTTTTGAGAAAAATTTAACAGCTCTGTTTTGTCTGCATTAAAGCTAACTTTCCAGCACTTAGCCCAAGACTCTATTTTTTCTAAATCTGAATTATGTATTTCGGCGCGAATATATGAATCGTTTAGTGCTAAAGACACGGTAGTATCATCTGCAAATAGTTTTATATCAGATTCTATATTGTTCACAATGTCATTAATGAAAATTAGAAATAGAAGTGGACCTAAGACTGATCCTTGACGAACGCCAGCACGTATTGTATTAGAGTCTGATTTATATCCTTTAATCACTACTGCTTGGGTACGATTTGAAAGATAGTCAGTAAACCAGTCTAATAATTTACCACGTATACCATATGTTTTCATCTTGTGCAGGAGCCCCTTGTGCCAGACACGGTCAAACGCTTTTGATATGTCAAAATATACTGCCTGTGTTGTGATTCCTCTATCATATGAGGAACAAAGACTGTTATATATACAAAGTAACTGGTTGACAGTAGAGTCTCTAGGAGTAAAACCTGATTGGAATTGAGAAAGAATGAGATTTGATGATAGGAAGTGATACACCTTAGAATGAATACATTTTTCTAAAACCTTCCCAACACAACTCAGTAATGAAATTGGTCTATAATTATTGCATAATTCTTTTGATGCTTTTTTATGTATAGGATTAACTAAAGCTGTTTTCCAAAGTTTTGGGAACCTACATTCAATTAGACTTCTATTAAAGATATTTGTTAAGGGATACAGAATTAATGGTAGTGACAATTTTAAGAGTTTATTGTGTACTAAATCTAATCCTACTGCTTTATTCACATCGAGTTTTAGAACAACTTCTTCAACTTCAGAAGTTGACAACAAAATTTCATTTATTTCTTTTTCAAGAAAAGGAATGTCAGGGGGAACATCGTTGTCATTTTCTAGAGTTGACTGGGAAATTAAAAAAATTATTGAAAATATCTGCCTTATCCCTGCTTGAGTAATAAACAGTGTTGTTAAACAAAATAGGAAGAATTTCGTTAGACTCTATTCCTTTCTTTTTTAGAAACTGCTTCACTAGTTTCCACCACTCCTTTTGTCCAAACTTGGACGGGTCTGAAACACTACTTTCTAGTTCTAATGTGTATTCTATCTGTCTTTCCCTTTGCATAGAGTTTACATAGTTCCGAAACTGGCGGACCAGTTTTCAGGCGTGTTAGTTAGTTTGGCGGTTTTGTGAATGACTTTACGTTCGGCAATTAACATTCTAATTTCATCTGTCATCCAAGGTACATCATTGGGACGAACAGTAACAGTTTTAACTGGCATGCATAATTTTGCTTTATCCATTAAAATTTTTGAAAACATCTCAGCACTTTCGTCTAAAGTTACAGCATAAATAACTTCATCCCAGTTTACTTGCAATAGCAGATTACGAAATTTTGATTGATCTAGTTTGTTATAGTTAAATATTATTCTTTTAAAAGGCTGCTCTTTAGTAATGGTATTTCTGACAGTGGCACAAGGAACACTGTGGTCACTACAGATAGCTGGCAGAACTTCAACTGAGTGTACTAGGTTAGGACTCTGTGTAATAATCAGATCTAAACAAGAATGTGTTGAATCAGTGATCCGAGTAGGCTCATTAACTAATTGTTTAAGGATTCGGTGAGTGGCAGCCGTGGCGTGCGGTCACGAATTCTGAGCGCTCTTGTTACCGAAGTTCATACAACCCAGCCACTTGGAGTTTTTTGACACAACATTTGACTTGAGCAGCTGTTTACCTGTTTCTGGCTATCTGTGTATTCCTAGTTTTGCTTCTGTTTTGTTGTGATCTTTTTTTTTTTTTTTTTTTTTTTTTTTTTTTTTTTTCGTTTTTTCTTCTTCTTTTTTTTCTCCCTCTTTCATCTTTTACTTTTCCTATAATTCTTTTCATCTATTTGGTTGGTCGTTTTGTTTTCTTTCCTGCGCTTCATTTCAAGCTTTCTGTCCTTCTTGATTATTTCTCGTTAAAACAATGTCGTCCACGCAGCCGGTATTTGTAAAGAACAAGGACGTTCCCAATTCACAGCAAAGCCGTGTGACAGGACTGGAGCTGTGTCTGGCAGCAGAACGGTCGGCAGGCCATGGTACGGTGGTCGGCGCACAAAATATCCGTGGGCTTTGGAGGATTTATCCAGCTACAAAACAAGCAAGGAACGAGCTACTGGTCAAAGGTATGACTGTATGTGACTGTCTCTTGCAGATATCAGATACCAACCCCTACATTCTGCGTGATGGATCGAGGGAAGAGAAACCTGCCACCAAAGTTTGGGTAGCTGATATTCCCTTGTCAGTTGCCAACAGCGAAATAGAACATTCTCTGGTGAAGGTGGGATGCGAACTACGCTCAGAAATCAAACAGGAGCGCTACAGAGATGTAGATGGAAAACTTACACGATTCGAAACCGGGAGAAGATTTGTATTTGTGACAGTCCCCACAACCCCTCTCGAAAAAAGTCTCAAGATGGGTCCTTTCACCGCAACCGTCTATCACAAGGAGCAAAAGAGTGTGCAGAAACCAGTGGTTTGCTCTAACTGTCTCCAGCCTAACCATCATGTGTCGGTGTGTCTAAACGAGGTGGTGTGTCGGGCATGCAAACAGTCCGGTCACAAGAAAGGAGACCCGACCTGTGGTGTCCTAAAAGACTCCTTTTGCAGGGAAAGACCCACACCTACCGTCGAAGAGAAACCTGAAAATCCGGACACGCATCAGACTCCACCAAGAAAAAAGACTTCGATCTCTGGCTCTCCTGTGAAGCATGACAAAGGAGCTAGAGAAACATTAGGAGGAAAAAGAAAAGTGAACGGCAAAGATGACAGGAAAGGCTTTGGGGGGTCAGAAAGAGACAGGCCGGTTGTTGAAAGAGGGCGGGCAGCAACAAAAAAGCAGACAACCCTGCACTCCAGTCTGGCCGCCCGCGATGAGCATCAACGACGTCGGTCAGAGACACCCAAAAGACGCCGCTCCGGGGACCAAGAAAGTCCTCCAGCCATCACGGGAAAACAAGCTAGACGCGAACCCAGATATGCTGACAGGGAAGATGACAGGATGTCTGACCATGTGTCTGATCGTGAACAATGATTTCCGTCCATGGAGCAAGTCCATCTGCACCCTCCCCTCCATCCCCGGCTCTGTGTGTGTGTGTGTGTGTGTGTGTGTGTGTGTGTGTGTGTGTGTGTGTGTGTGTGTGTGTGTGTGTGCGTGTTTGTGTGTGTGTGTGCGTGTCTGTGTGGGTGTGTGTGTGTGTGTGCGTGTTTGTATGTGTGTGTGTGTGTGCGCGCGCGCGCGTGTGTGTGTGCGCACATGCGACTCTGTGTGTATGTCTATTTAATTCTGTTTGTTCGTTTGATATAGTTCTGATTGATGTAGCTGAAATATGTAATTTCAGTTAGCCATGAATAAACTTAGAATATGTTCGTTAAACTGTAGGGGATTAAAAAACAAATGGAAGCGAAAAACTCTATTTGATTACTTTAAAGCACAAAGATTTGATGTTGTTTGTCTACAGGAAACCCATATCTTAAACATAGACAGGGTATTTTGGGAAAAGGAATGGGGAGGTAGAATTTATATCCAGGAAGGCACAGCCCATAGTAAAGGTCAAGTTACTCTTATTTCAAAACATTTTACAGATGAAATTGAACTGGTAACAGCCACAGATCGTATGATAACAATACAAATAGAATATGATGGAATAGGAATACATATTGTAAATATATATGCTCCTAACGCTTCCTTGGAAAAAAGAGAATTTTTTCAAGGAATGCATACAAAACTAGAAAATGCACAGGCTAATAACGTTATCCTATGTGGAGACTTCAACTGTGCAATAAACAATACGCAAGATGTTATCTCTGGCAATCCACACAATACAGCTGAGGTTAATGCCTTTCAAACCTTACTGCAAGAAATCAATGGCACAGATGTCTGGAGATCTTTCCATCCACATGAAAAAGACTTTACATGGAACAGGATTAACCCATTCATAGCACGCAGGCTGGACTACTGTATCATATCTGATGAAATTTTATCCTTATGCTCCTCTTGTGAGCACTATTCTATTTCTAACTCTGACCATAAAGCTGTTGTTCTTGAACTAGAAAGCAGTAATTTCACAAGAGGACCAGGTTACTGGAAATTTAACAATAGCTTTCTTAAAAATAAAGAGTTTGTAGACGACATGAATAGACTGCTAGACCATGCACTAAAAAGCCAGGATGCAGACTGCAATCCTGTTAACAGATGGGAATTAGTGAAAGCAGAAATTCGAAATTTCTGTATTAACTTCGGAAGACGTTTGGCATGTCGTAGAAGAAATGAAAAGGCAGAACTGCAAGCCATGTTAAAGGAGATCGAGACCAGTATTATCAAAGACCCTAGGAACAGCAGTTTACAAAAAGAACTACATAAAGTTAAACAAAAGCTAGCAATTTTAGACATGCACAATGCTAAAGGAGCTCAGGTCAGATCAAGAATAAAGTGGATCGAAGAAGGAGAGAAAAATACAAAATATTTCTGTAATTTAGAAAAAATAAGAAGAAAGAAAAATGTAATGACTAGCCTTGTAACTGCTTCGGGTAACAGAATCACTAACTATACTGAAATAATGGCTCGACAAGTGTCCTTTTATAAAGATCTATATGCTCAAAAAACAGACACTGAAAATGTGGTAAAGGCCACAAAAGAATTTATGAATGGCATTGGATGTCCATGCCTTAATGAAACAGACTCTGGGATATGTGAAGGCCTTGTATCTGTACATGAGGCATCACAGGCATTGGCTAACATGAAAAATGGATCAGCTCCAGGAATGGACGGAATCACCATTGAGTTCATGAAATTCTTCTGGCTAAAATTACAAGATTCAGTCACAGCTTCCTTCAATGAATCATTCCACAAAGGAGAGCTGTCTTATACGCAATATCAGGGTATCATAACACTCATTCATAAGGGTAAAGAACTTGACAGAGAAAGCCTTACCAACTGGAGACCCATAACACTGACAAATACTGATTATAAAATCCTGGCTAAAGCTTTAGGAACTAGACTAGGCAAAGTCATAAACATATTAGTGAATGAGGACCAAGTGGGATACATTAAGGGTAGGAACATAGCCACTGTTATACGGACAATCGATGATGCCGTTAATTACTTAAACAAAACTGGCAAGGCAGGATACCTTCTAGCTATTGATTATACCAAGGCATTTGACTCAATATCAAAATCATTTCTGAATTATGCATTTGACATGTTTGGTTTTGGACCTGATTTTAAAAGATGGGTAGAAATAATCATGAAAAATGCTGCAAGTCGTATCAATTATGGAGGGTGGATATCGGAAAGTTTCAACATAAACTGTGGCATTAGATAAGGCTGCCCCTTTTCACCGCTAGCATTTGTTCTAGCTGTCGAATTGTTGGCTATCAAAGTACGGAACAGCAACATAGCTGGTGTGCAGCTACCAGACACAAATAATGGAATTCCAAAATTCATCAAGATACAACAACTGGCAGATGATACTACCTTGTTTTTGCAAGACTATAACGATATTCTCATTGCAAGAACAATTTTAGAGCAGTTTGCACAATTCTCAGGCCTAAAGCTTAATACACAAAAAACAAAATTATTAGCACTAGGCAATAGCTGCTATAACGAACAAAACATGCCCTTTACAACTGTAGACAGAATGAAAATCCTAGGAGTAGTTTTTGAAAGGAACAAAATGGCTATCGAGATAGAGGACAACTGGAAAAACAGACTTAAAAATGTAACTGGTATGATAAAAGAATGGAGCAAACGAGACCTTAGCATCCATGGTAAAGTTGTAGTCATCAAGACGTTCCTAATTAGTCAGCTTACTTTCATTATGCAATCAGTTGGGCTTCCAAAACACATTCTCACAAACATAAACACAGTTTTATACAAGTTTTTATGGCAAAGAAAACACAGTAACAGGCGTGCTTTTGAAAAAATCAAGCGAAAAGTAATGCAATCTGATTATGAACATGGTGGACTAAACATGATTGATATGACTGAAATGCAGAACATATTTTACTTGCAATGGATGGGTAGATTATTTAATAAAAGGACAAGCAAGTGGTCCACATTCCCTCTTTGGCATTTTTGTAAAATTGCAACAGGAAACCATTTATTCCAAGTTAACTGTTACAGTAAAGAATTGATAGATCTTTCATTAATTCAAAACACTTTTTGGAGAGAAGCGTTTGCGACGTATTTGGATAGCACATCGAAAATCTCACCAAACGATGTACAAGCGGAACATATTGGGGAGCAACAACTGTTCAATAACAGACTCATTAAGTACAAACATAAAGTTCTGAATTTTCAAACGTGGAAAGAACAGGGCCTTAAAACTATTCGTGACTTTACAAATATGGAACAACAGCGAATCATGACTTTAATGGAAGTTGGAGGAGTGCTAAATCAAAATAGGGCAAGGACATTATTTCAGTACAATGCTCTAGTGAATGCCATTCCAAGGTCATGGATTGAATGGATCACTAACGGAGTGGCCAGTTTATTAGCTGAACATTGCAGTACTCCGGAAGCAAGTAAATTTAGTGCTAAACCTAAAACAATTAGACAATACTTAAGATCAAAAAATTGTGAAGAACAACATACACCAAACGCAGCTGAATTTTGGCGCAGGAAATTTAATGTACTTCTTGATAAATGGTTATGGCTTATGCCTAGAGAAGCAACAAAAGAAATCAGACTAAGAGAGCTACAGTGGAAGATTTTACATAATTTATACCCAACTAACATTTTACTACAGAAAATGGGGGTCTCTGATACTATTTGTTGTGATTATTGTCCTAATACGGTTGATTTTGTTGAACACTTTTTCTTTGAATGTTCCCCAGTGAAAGACTTCTGGAATGGTATTGAAAACGTTATCGCCATGGAAACTGGGGAAAAATTGTATCTCTCTGTAACTGATGTTTTATTTGGTTATAACGTAAGGGATAAATCAGATATCAATCGATGGGTTAATAGAGTCCTATTGGTTGGGAAAATGTGTATCAGTAAAATAAAGAAAACAAAATCGATCCAACACTATGGAGTAGTCTTTGAACAAGAAGCAAAGTTGAGGAATCTTATATGTTAATAACTAATGTGCGTATGGAGTAAACATTATACAACCCATTACTTTAATTAAGAAAGTGGGGGGGGGGGGGGGGGGGGGGGGCAAAAGAGGAAGGAGGGGTGAGGAGGAAGGAGAGGGGAGCGTGAGGAAGGTGAGAACGGAGAGGGGGAGGGGGGTGGAGGAGGAGAGAGAGCGAGGAGGTGGGGTTGAGATGGGAGAAGAGGGGGGGGGGAGGCAGGGAGGGAGATGGAAAGAGGGAGGGGGGAGAGGGGGAGAGAGGGGGGGAGAGAGAGAAAGATATTATATTGCACATCACAGCAGAGCAGATGTTCATAACATGAGAAAAATATAAAATTTTGACAGGTGTGGATAAATGTAAAAAACGTAGATTTTTGAAAAGGTATTATTAACATGAGTGGGATGTGCACTTTTTGACAGGCGTGGATAACATGTGCAGGATGCTGGTTTTTTTTGGATGGTGTAAAAACTTTTGTACAAATATGGAACTATGAAAAGATGTAAATAGTGTAAAATTTAGCCGAAAAGTTTTTTAACTTGTTTTTTTTTCAGACATGTATATAAAAATTCTTTGCTCAATTAAAAAAAAAAAAAAAAAAAAAAAAAAAAAAAAAAAAAAACTTGGTATAAGACGGATGAAAGGAATTTTGCTGGTAGTACTCTGGTTAAATTTGAAGTGTTGTCACAAGATTTTTCTATGTTGTGTTTCAGGTATGCGTTGTTTTGGAGAAAAAAATGCTAATAGAATTGTGTCGATTGCAAAAAAAAAAAAAAAAAACTAATTGTTTAAGCTGATAGCGATTGAGAAGGTCAATTAGATAGTGAGAAGGAGTATCTAGGAAGTTTGTGTTAAAGTCACCAAAAATTAGAAACTTAAGTAGCATGTTATTAACGTTATCTATACTTTTTTTTCTATTAGATTCCAATAATTAACCTTTGAGTTGGGTGGACGATAGAACGATCCAATCAGTACACTGGTTTGATCTAATTTTGTTTCTATCCACACTGTTTCCAACTCATTGACATGCAAATCAGGCCGAGCTTTACAATATAGATTATTTTTTACATAAATAGCTACCCCACCATGTGGGTCATGCGGTCTGACAACTGGTGGATGAAAATTAGTCAGGTGAATGGAACTGTTGTGGTCCATTTCAGAAAGCCACGTTTCTGATACAGTAATTATATCAATGTTATGGTATTCTGATTGTAACATTTGCATCTTACTTCTGATACTTCTTGCGTTTATGTGCACACTTTTTAAATCAGTTATAGGAACAGGCCCTGGGTTAACCTCTACGTCTCCACATAGTAACAAAAGCAAAAAAGGGTAAAATATTATTCTCGTGTCTTGAACGGGTCGCATGTGCAAGGCGGAGTTTCCG
>JASPKP010008652.1:2500-11312 GCA_030674155.1 Stramonita haemastoma | reverse complement strand
CACACACAACACCACAACAACACACACCATGTAGTAAGGAAGTAGGGGGGGTGTTGGGCTCCCCCCTGACCCCACAGAAGGGCTGAGGCCAGGTTTTTCCTTTGGTCCTGCAGCCATCTTGATATGTAGCTTGGTCCAAGATTTTTCCACTTTGTCCAGGGGAAAAGAACCGCACTCGTAATAGTTTTTCGTAGGCTGCCATACACACAACACGGGAAAAAGAGGTTCTATTGTTTTTTTTTTTTGTGGTCAAAGCACCACGGAGGAGGGTAAAATTTTGCGCTGGCAATCTGACACCGGTTCGATTCCCGGTCGGGGGAAAATTTTTCCCCCCGGGAGTTAAATCCAGTGCTGACCCCTTTTCCCCAAAAGTCTTCAGGTGGCTATAACGGGCCCGTGTGCGTTTGCCGCGGAACATCTTGAAAAACACGAAAAAACCCCGTTCCGCTTTTCGTAAGAGTTAGCCATCGTGTGCGGTGGAACAGTGCATTTAAAAAATGCAGACCCGGGGGGGAACTGGTTTTAAAAAAAGCTATGGTGCTATTCCTTCCCCCTCGATATAAAAGAATAAAAAAAATTAAAATAACAAAAAAAACGTTAATTTTGGGGGTATTGGGTAGTAGTTTTTTCACGTTTGTTATTCTTTTTTATTTTTTGAATATTATTTATTTTTTCCCTCATTTTTTTGAATAAAAGAAAAGCAAATAAGGTTTAAAAGAATAAGCACCCCTGGCTTTGGAAAAGGTTAATTTGCTGGTTTTGACAGTATTTATTTATTGTTTATTTATTGTTGTTTTTTTCGAGGATAAGAAAAAGACTGTGGGGTTTTTTTACAGCCAGTCCCTGTGTGTTTGCAGGTTTTGTCAATTTTGTCATCTGTTCCACCACCGGCACACAATGGCCTTTTCTTCCGAAAAGCAAACGGGTTTTTTACATGTGGCAAATTGTTCTGATGCGTTCGCGCTCGGGACCTCAGTTTATTTGTCTTACCGAAGGACTTTTGGGGAGTTTTGGATCGGCACTGATGTTAACTCCAGAGGACAAATCCTCTTAAACGAGATTCGATACCCAGGTCAGCAGTTACGGAGATCACTCTAACCACCGATTTCCCGTAGTGATGTGGTTGGTGGTTTGTACAGAAAATGCAGGCCCAGAAAAGGTGGAGTTGGTTGGTTTTGGTTGAGTAGTGATAATGGTTCTTTCTTTTTATTTTTTTTGGTTTTATTTTATTTTTAGGATAATGAAATGAGCACTATTTGCTTTTTTTTTAGACCAGTCCCTGTGTGATGCAGTATAGTAAATTTTTGTCATCCGTTTTCAACCATGGCACACAATGGCCTATTTTCGACGGCGGAAACGGGTTTTTTATCCGTGCGCAAAATGGTTGTTGGTTTGTATAGAAGATACAAGTGTTTTGGTTGTCCTTCCCTTCACCATCTCTTAGCCTTTGGGCAGGGGGCATTGCCGAATATTTTGCATTTTTTTATATTTTTGTCCACTGACAATTTTAATGGGAAAATTTTCTCTCGACTGCGGTACATGGCGTTTAAAGCACACTTTGAATTTTTACAAGCTCGGCTTAAATTATATTTTCATAAATAATTTTCATTATTATTGTTGTTGTTGTTATTAGTTCGGTAATATAGTAAAGTAGTAAATTTGGGCCCTTTTAAACAGGGAAGGGCCCCAATGAAAAAAAAAAAATTTGTCTATTACACTGTTTCCCTTGAAAAAATAAAGTTATTCAAAGATGCGCTCTCTCCTCTCTCTCTCTCTTCTCTCTCTCTCTCTCTCTCCTCCCTCTCTCCCCTCCCTCCCTCCCTCTCCCCATCCCTCCCTCTCCCCATCCCTCCCTCCCTCTCCCTCCATCCCTCCCTCCCCCCCCTCCATCCCAACCACCCACCCCACCCCCCCCACACACACACAACCCAATTCTTCTCACCTCCGGGGTACACTTGAAAGCAGATGGCGCATTGAGGCTTGTTGCGCGTGTTGGACTTCACCGTTTTGAAGACACCACGGTGTCCAGGCCGCAGGGCAATTCCGCCAGCGTGGGTCCACCCGCTCCTCGTGTTCGTACACCGATGTGCTGTCAGCTGGATGGGTGGCTTGGGTTTTGGGGTGGCTCCCCCCGCCTCCCCTGCCTTGCTTTTTCCTGAGGAGGCGGGCTTTTTTTCCCTGCCTGGAGGTGGTTGGGGCGGGGGGTTGGGGTGGGGGTGGAGGGGGGGGGATGGAGTGTTGATTGTGTTAGTATTGTGGATTGTTGTTGTTGTTGGGTTGTAGGTGTGTGTGTGTGTGTGTGTGGTGTGTGTGTGTGTGTGTGTGTGTGTGGTGTGTGTGTGTGTGTGTGTGCGCGCGTGCGTTTTATTTTTTTATTATTATTTTTTTTTTTTATTCTTTTATATCGAGGATAATGGATAAGCACTCTTTGCTTTTTACATCCTGTCCCCTTGTGTATGCGTTTTGTAAATGTCATTGCTCCCACCGGCATGTGTGCGTGTTTTTTGCTTTTTTCGCTTTTTTTTTTTGGTTGAGTTTTGTTTTATGGTTGTGTGTGTGGGTGGTGGTGGTGTTCGGCTAAAGCTCTGAGGTCCACGTAAAGTAAGGTTTTGTGTATGCGATAGTTTGGCCACACCATAAAGATAGCGTACATACGATTTTTTTTCTCATGTGAAATTACTTTACATTTTTTTCGATGGAATTACTGTTTTTGTTTGGAATTGTTAGAACTGCATTTTTCCTTTTTGTTCATTGTGTTTAGTATGTAAGTAACGTTAAGGTTTTTCATCAATCCACATGTAGGCCATATTGATCCCCTGAAATTCCATCTTCCATACATTACCAACTACACCCTCCTCCCCTGACTTTCACACACCCTTCTACCTCCTCTCTCTCTCTCCTCTCTCTCTCTCTCTCTCTCTCTCTCTCCCTCTCTCTCTCTCTCTCTGACTCTCTTTCTCATTCCCGTCTAATTTCACAATTTGTGAAAAGAATTTGAACAAACAAGGGCATTTTTATACAGCGCGCCGTTTGCATACCATGCTATAAAATGGATACCACCAAAAAGGTTTCCTTCTTTACTTTACTTTATTTATTCTTTTCTTTTTATTTTCTTTTTTTTTTTATTCTTTCCTACTTTATTTCTATTTTTTTCCCCTTCATTTTCCCTGTCTTTTCAATACATAAAGTTGATCTTATCACTCTCTAGGCTGGGGACAGAACAGTCCCTATCGTAATTTTCTATCATGTGTTGTTGTTTGTTATATATATTATGGTGTTGTTTGGTTTTAAGCCTATAGATTTTTGTCTTCCATTTAAAAAATTTGAGACATTACATTCAGTAAAAGAATATTTGAAAGCAGAATAAAACGATATTGTTATTGCTGTTATTGTTATTGTCATTATCATCTTTAGTACCATTGTTATCATTTTTTTCATTACTTTTTTTTAATTATCATTGAATAATTCAGTAGTAAAAGTAGTAGTAGTATCATATTTATCATTATTGCCATTGATATGATCATCATCACCAATACTTTTATTTTCATTTATTATTGTTCTTTTTATCATCATCATCATCATCATCATCATCATCATCTCATCATCATCATTATCATCATCGTTATTATCATTACTATTGTTGTTATTATTATAATCATTAATAATCTTGTTGTAGTAGTAGTAGTAGTAGTAGTAGTAGTATGTAGTAGTAGTAAGTAGTAGTAGTAGTAGTAGTAGTAGTATGTGTAAATATATATTTTGTTGATTTTATTTGTGAGCAGTAGCATGCGCGTGACTGATTTGAATGCAAGCCCTTTGACTGTGTGCTTAACAAATGCAGTGCTATATAAATTTCATATTTCATTATTAATAGTAGTTGTATTATTGGTATCTATTATTGTATGTTTTAAGATCATCATCATTATCATCATCATCATCAATATCATTATTATCAGTAGTATCAGAATTAATATTATTCATTAGCTTATTATTATCATCATCATCATCATCATCATTATTATTATTAGCATTGTTGTTGTAGTAGTTGTTAAACTAAACTATATTGTTATTATCACTATCATCATTATTGCTATTATTATCATTCTATTGTTACCATCATAATTGTCATGATTATCATGAACATCACTGTCATCATTTCTCATAATCATGTATGATAATCAAAAACAATATGCTTTCAGTTCCGTAAAAAAGAAAAATAAAGATTTTTTTTAAACAACTAAAATAAGGAAAGACAAACAGAAACAAAGAGCCAGACATAGCGACTGACAGACACACACACACACAGACACCCCCCCAACACACACACACACACACACACACACACACACACAACACACACACACACACACACACACACACACACACACACAACACACACACACACCAACAAAAAGACAAGACAAAACACAAGAGCTCTCAACCACACAGAACGGCCCAAAGACTAACAACACAGAGGCCAGCCAATTGCAGCGAAAACCTCATGTTTGCTGGTCACGAGAAACAGGCACTCTGCAATGAAACGTCCATCCAGACCTCTTTATGTATGAATCATCCACAGTCTGCTCTCCCTCTTTCTCTCTCTCTCTCCTCGTTTTCTTTGTCCTTTTTTGTGTGGGTTTTTTTTTCCCTTCCTCTCTTTGTGGTTTTTGTTTTTTGGAGAGAGGGAGCTGGTAGAGGGAAGGGGTGAGGGGGGGGGGGGAGTTAAGGTTCTTTTCTAATTTTCGTTTTTGTCACACAGTTCACAAATGGTGGAAATCTTTATCCTTATTCTCTCTCTCTCTCTCTCTCTCTCTCTCTCTCTCTCTCTCTCTCTCTCTCTCTCTCTCTCTCTCTCTCTCTCTCTCTCTCTCTGTTCGTCACAGTTCACAAACTGAATTCTTTCATTATTTTTTCTCTCTCTTTTCTCCGTTTTCGTAACAGTTCATAAATAAATGGTGAGATTTTCTTTTATATATTTTTTTTCTCACACTTTTTTCTTATTGTCACAGGTCACAAACTAACAGTGGAGTTCTCTTTCATAATTTTCTCTCCTTTTTTTTTTCTTTTCGTCACAGTTCATGAACAAATGTTGGTCATTTTCTTTCTTATGCTTTCTTTTTTATTCACCATCATCTTCTCTCTCTCTCTCTCTCTCTCTCTCTCTCTCTCTCTCTCTCTCTCTCTCCTCTCTCTCTCTCTCCTCCTCCCCTCTCTCTCTACTATAACATTTCGTCACAGTTCATGAAAAAATAGCTGAATTTTCTTTCATATCTTTCTCTCTTTTTTGGGGAGAAATCATCACCATTTTCCTTCTTCCTCTCTCTCTCTCTCTCTTTTCCTTTTTTCCGTCACACTTCAAGAACACAAATCACAGAAATTCTCTCTCTATGCTCTCTTTTGATCCCTCCAACCGGTTCGGACAAGGCTGTGTGTTGTGATACAAGCCCACCCAAGTCTGTACTTTAAAGCCAGCCTCAAAAGAAGCCTTGCACACCTACACATACACCTGTTATTAAACAATACAGGTGCAACGAAATAAAGAAGAAAAGAAAAAAAAGTGCGCTGTAGTCCAGACTATGGGTCGGTTCCCAGACAACCCCAAAAGGAACCAAGCACTATATAAAAGCCATTCGGGGCACAGAAATGATTGTGAAGAGAACAAGGTAGTCTGGAGAGGGAGGCCCTTTGGTCAGTGCAGACCATGAACTCTCGATCTTTTTCTCTCTTTCTCTCTCCCGGTCACTCAGATCAGTGGTATAGAGCGTGGCACGGAATAGAGAGATATCATCAAAAGACATTTGGGGGGGGGGGGAGGGAGGAAGGGGGGGGGGGGGGGGGGCTTTTGCCTAGCTAGCGAAGAGAGGGGAGGGGGGGTGCATTTTCATTCATCCGCCCCCTCTAACCTTAACCGACACACACGCACGCAGGCAGGCAGGCACGCAGACACAGAGACAGGCACATACAGAGAGAGGCACACACACACGCAGGCACACGCAAGAACACACACAGATACACGCACGCACGCACGCACGCACGCACACACACACACACACACACACACACACACACACACACACACACACAACACACACACACACAGGCACACGCACACACACACACAGAGGCACGCACGTGTGCACACGCACACACACACACAAACACACACACACACACACACACACACACATAATGCTGCCATAACTTTCTTTTTTGGCTGAACCGGTGTCTAGGGAAAGTAAATGGTCCCTCCCCTCTTTCTACCCCCACCCCTCTCCCCGTGGGGGAGAATATAAAGTCAAGTCAAACACACACTACTCATCCCATGAAGATCAATTACCATAATGACAGGCATATTGATATGAATCATAATATCAAAAGCTACATGAAAGCTACATGTCATATCGGTTTAAACATTCCAAGATGACTTCCAATAAAAAAATTTTTAAAAAGCCAGGGTGCCGGGAGGGAGGGGTCATATCAATATAAAACAGCACCCCTCCCCCCCCCCCCCCCCCCCCCCCCCCCCCCCCCCTACACACACACACCCTTATTTTTGGATATTCTGTGCTAGGAATTTCCTCTTTTCTATCCCGGCACCCCCCCACCTTTGGGAAATTCTGTGCTAGGAATTTCCTCTTTTCTATCCCGGCACCCCCCACCTTTGGGAAATTCTGTGCTAGGAATTTCCTCTTTTTCTATCCCGGCACCCCCCACCTTTGGGAAATTCTGTGCTAGGAATTTCCTCTTTTCTATCCCGGCACCCCCCACCTTTGGGAAATTCTGTGCTAGGAATTTCCTCTTTTCTATCCCGGCACCCCCCACCTTTGGGAAATTCTGTGCTAGGAATTTCCTCTTTTCTATCCCGGCACCCCCCACCTTTGGGGAAATTCTGTGCTAGGAATTTCCTCTTTTCTGTCCCCTGCTTTATTTCTGCCTTGTTCCTTTTTGTCTTCCTGTCACGTCCTTCTTATCTATTTTCTGCACTCTTAGTTCATTATGTACAGGGAAACGTTCTGGTGGCTCATGTGACGGCACTCGAACCATTCGTGTGGGTCATTGCCTTGACTGAATAAAGTAAAAGTAAGTAAGTAAAAAGTTTCGACTGAGCTAGTAAGTACAGTCGTTAGCAGGGGGCTTAGTAGGTGGTGTCCTGCGTATGTTGAAAAAGAACGCATTGTCGCTGATATGATGACTGACAATAGAAGTTGCTGTCTGAGCGTCCAACGAAGAAGAAGACGAGTTCTCTCCAGCTTCTTTGGGTGGGTGGCCTTGAAGTGACGAAATAAGGATTTTTTTGTGCACCTAATCTCTTTTGTGGGGGCGGGATAGCTCAGTGGTCCGAGCGCTCGCTTTCCCCCAGCCAAAGTCAAGCAGCGTCGAGCGTGGTTACCAGCTGGATGGGTGACCGTTTGCGCGCCTTGGCTCCAGTACAGTTCACCCAGCTGTCAATGGGTACCTGCCCTCTTTAGGGTCAGGGAAGGTAAAGCAGCGAGGGAGAGGAGATGGCCGCCGCCCTTAATATGCTGGCCCCTAGAGAAGCTGAGGTCTCTGACGCCTCGCTCCCTTACGACCACACAGGTTATGGGACACCTTTACCTTTTAATCTCTTTATGAAAGCTCTAAGCGCTTATAGCTTTCGAAATTTCAAGATTTAACTTCCCTTTGACCTCTCTTGGGGCATGGAGAACTTCAGTATAAAAAAAAAAAAATCAAAAAAAATCAACTGTAACAGATCATAATTTGCATTAACAAAAACGTGGATACCACTGCATTTGACAGAAATAGACACTATATACAAGGATACAGAAGAAGAAACATAACAAAGGAAGAAATGGGGGTAGAAACAAGATCAAAGACTGGAGAGATTCCATCTCTGGGACCTCTCATTTAGCCGCCGCTGTAGTCTAGTGGTTAGGGCGTTGGACTCATAATCTAAAGGTTGCGGGTTCGATCCCAGCTTTCGGCTATGGCGTTGTGCCCTTGGAAAAGGCACTTTACGGCTATTTTCTCACCCCACCAGGTGTAAAAGGGGTACCAACCTTGTGTTGGGGGGTTAACCCTGCGATAGACTGGCGTCCTATCCAGGGGGGAATCTATGAATCTCAGTCGCTTAACGCCACAGAAACTGGGATAAGCACCGGCCTGATGAGCCTTAGGCTCGGGACAGACTTTAAGAAGAAGAAAACATGCAAAGGAAGAAATGGGGGTATGAACAAGATAAAAAAAAAAACTGGAGAGATTCCATCTCTGGACGTCTCTTTCCCACATCCCCTAAGTCGGAATGCAGATATTTATTTATTTATTTATTTATTTATTTATTTTATTCTTTTAAATCGAGGTAATGGCATATAAGCACTCGTGTGCTTTTTTTCATCCAGTCCCCGTGTGTATGCAGTTGTGTAAAATATTGTCATCTGTTCCCACCGGCACCACGATGGCCTACTCTTACGAAAAGCGAAACAGGATTTAACGAGTGCGCCACAAGATGTTCTGAGATACCTTCATGGTGTGGGGTATACATGGTGTGGGGTAAACGGGCGCATACACGCACAATCTCACATTGGTGAAGCCTTGAAGTTCTATCCAAAGAACAAAAAAACCATTTTTAAAAAATTCCCAGAAAACAGCAGAGGGCAAACATGGATATAGCAGAGATTATCACATCAGAGGTGTACCTGGGACTGAATCTTCAAAGTCTGGCTGGCTGGCGGGTTGGTTCGTTGGTTGGTTGGCTGGTTGGTTAGTTGACTGGTTGGATGGATGGATGGCAGGCTGGCTGGTTGGTTGGCTGGTTGGTTAGTTGACTGGTTGG
>JASPKP010008651.1:0-11312 GCA_030674155.1 Stramonita haemastoma | reverse complement strand
CATCGTTCCGGTAGGAGCGGATAAAAAAATTTGATTTTTAAAAAAAAAAAAACAGGCACCCCAGGTGTTTTTAGACCCCGCCCCCTGGGGGAAAAAAAAAAGAGAATAAATAGGGGGTAGGCCTGCACTTGGGCGACGCGCTCTCCTGGGGGAGAGCAGCCCAATTTCACGCAGAAAATTCTGCTGTGACATAAAGGGGTAGAATAAAATAAATAAAATAAAAAAATGTGCATGAACGGACACCACATCAGAGACTAAAAACCCAAGCCCTCATTTTTACCCCCAGGGGGGGGCCGTAGTCCACGTTTCTAACCATTTTTTTAGATTAACAAAAAACTATACCACTTTATGTCACAGCCGGGGATTTCTCTGCGTAAAATTCGGGCTTTTTCTCCCCCCCAGGGAGACTTTTTTCCCACAAGTGCAGCGCCACCCATTATATTTTTCCTGTCTTCAATGTATTTTTTTCCAGTCAGAGGGTTTTTTCACAAATTTTTCCAAGGACAACCCCTTTTTTGCCGTGGGTTCTTTTACTGCGCTAAAAAATGACTTAACACAGGGGCCCCGGGGGTTACTTCTCATTCGAAACTACCCAAAACAGCCCCCACCCACTCATCCCCCTAATGGAGGGGGGGGGGGGGGGGGGAGAATTTTTGGGTCCCAAACGGGTTTCCGAACCAATGTACACTCCGACCCGGACTTTTTTTTTTCTAGGCAGGGCTTTACCCCCTAACCCCCGGGATCTACTAACCCCCCCCCCCCCCCCCCCCAAATGGCCCTTGGGGGGATTAAGGGGTGAAAAAGGGAATGCGTCAAAATTGTGCCCAAATTTAGGCCCCTTCAACACCCCCAATTGTTTTTAAAAGGTCCCTGGCATTTTGGTTATAAATGTATGGTCGAAAAGTTTTCTTCGGTGGGTGGGGTGTGCTAATAGAAAGGATAGCCATTTTTGGGGAAGTTTTTTTTTTAATGGCTGTTACACGTTCCTTTCATGAAAGTGGTTTGTTTAAGAGTTTTTTTGTTTTTTTTTTCATTTTGTTTTTGGTGTTGAAATTACCTTGGGAAAAAAGCACGCGCACACCCACGCAGTTTATGTACCCGCAACAAAACTACCACCACCACCCCCCATCACCACCACCACCACCACCAAACCAAACCAAACCCCCACCACCACCACCACCACCACCACCACCAAACCCCCCATAATAAAAAAATGATATTTTTAAACACTAAGTAAAGCAAAACTACAATATAATATTGGTACTTTCCTTTTAAAGCATTAGTCATGTCTGTCAATACAACCCTTAAATCAAAAGCATACATATCATCAAACATGCCTAAAAATCGGGGAGACTATAAACCGAGACCCCGTGTCAAACACACGTAGAACATCTTGCACCCACTTAAAACCCCCCGTTCCGCCTTTTTAAAGAGCAGGCCATCGGGGGGCCGGGAGAGCGGATGACAAAATTATTATTAAAAAAAAAACAACAACATGCACACAGGGTTTTTTGTTTAGAAAAACCATCCCTACCAAAAAAAAACGGAAAGTTGGGGTCCCCCGGCTCGGGGGTGTATAGGGCCCCAAAGGCTGGTGGCCTTTTTTGCCGACGGGTTTTGGGAACCCTTCGTATCGGGCATTGCCTTTCCAATGGATAATTCCAGTGGTGTGGGAGGGGGGGGGGGGGAATCTGCTGTATGGGGAACCCGTTAGCCCTCCATACTTACTTTCCCAGGCTTTGTGCTCTAAAGACTAGAGCCAACCCATAGTCCCTTTCCCAACGGGTGGGGTTTCCCACTGCTACTACATCATCTCATCATCATCATCTTTTATCATCATCATCATCATCATCATCATCATCATCATCATCATCATTTTCTTCTTCCCTTTACAATTTTTTTTCGCAATTCTTCGCAATTCTTCTTTTCTTCTTTTTCTTTTTCTTCTTCTTCTTCTTCTTCTTTTTCTTCTTCTTCTTCTTCTTCTTTTTTTCTTCTTGCTTTTTCTTCTTTTGCAATTTTTCCCTTTTTTGCAATTTTCTCTTCAATTTATCATCATCAGCCCATGTAAAAAAAACAAACAACCAACATATTTTTAATAAATGTAAGTTCAATATAAGGCACTCATGTCATGTCATGTCTGCCTGTGGTCCCTTCTGGGGCATAGGGCGCCAACCAGCTGTCTCCAGGCATCTCGGCTCTGGGCTAGGCGTTCCAGTTGTCCCCACGTCTTGCCCATCTTTTTCGCATCTGCATCCAGGTCCCGGCGCCAGGTATTTCTAGGCCGCCCTCTCTTTCTTTTCCCTTTTGGATTCCAGGTGAGAGCTTGTCTTGTGATGCTGGATACAGGTTTCCGTAGGGTGTGTCCTATCCATCGCCAACGTCTCTGTAGGATTTCTTTCTCAACAGGCTGTTGTCTGGTTCTTTGCCATAACTCTTCATTACTGATCTTGTCTGGCCAGCGGATCTTGAGGATCTTCCTGAGGCAGGTGTTGATGAAGACCTGGATTTTCTTCATGGTGGTGACAGTGTTTCTCCAGGTCTCTGCTCCATACATTAGTATTGGCTTGATGATGGTGTTGAAGAGCCTGGTCTTGGTGGCGATGCTGATGTCGCTTGATCCCCAGACGTTTCTGAGCTGCTTGAAGGCTGCCCTTGCTTTACCGATGCGGGTTCTGACGTCTGCGTCCGTTTCCCTGTGTGTCCACGATGCCGCCGAGGTATGTGAAGCTTTTCCACTCTTCCAGTGCTTCTCCTTGGACTGTGATGGGTGTCGCATTGGCTGCATTTGTCTTGAGTACCTTGCTCTTTCCTCTGTTGATGTTGAGGCTCAGTCTAGCTGAGTTCTCCACAACGATTGTTGGTCTTTTCCTGCATCTGTTTGCTGGGGTGTGGGAGAGAAGGGCCAGGTCATCCGCAAAGTCAAGGTCGTCTAGCTGTTTCCAAGGTGTCCATTGGATGCCATTACGTTTCTGGTCCGTTGAGGTCTTCATGACCAAGTCGATGGCCAGCAGGAACAGGAAAGGAGATAGTAAGCATCCTTGCCTTACTCCGTATCTACTACAAAGGCGTCGGTGAGCTGTTCTGCCATGAACTATTCTGCAGGTCATTCCTTCATGTGATTTCCTGATGATGTTGGTGATTTTCTCTGGCACTCCCGGTCGACACATTTTGTCTCAATTTGTGACATAGGGCATCGACCCAGGGACTTATAGCACTGTCATAATTGTGACAAAAGTCACAGATAAAGTCTGTTCTGTTGCGCTCCTTCCAGATCTGAAGCCAGCTTGTTCATCTGCCAGCACTTCTTTGACTGTTTTTCTTTTTTCTTTTTTCCAGTCTTTTCAGAATGATTCCGAGCATTGTTTTGCTTGGGTGGATTACAAGGCTAATCTGTTCAGTAGTTCTGACACTGTCTTGGATTACTTCTCTTTGGAAGTGAGATTACGGTGAGATTGCGTCCACTCTTGCGACCAAATCTTGGTGTCCCAGATTTTTTGGCAACTTGTCAGAATATTTATAGCCTCTCCTAATAATTTTTATTGGCATCTCCTACAGAGACTACATAAGCAACAGAGAAGTGCATTACATAATCCAGCAAACTACTGGTCCCTACGAAAACCTTCTATCAACAGTAAAGAAACGTAAACTTAAATGGTACGGGCATGTAACAAGATCAAAAGGACTTACAAAAACAAACTGCAGGCACTGTCCAAGGAGGAAGAAAAAGAGGCAGACCAAGGAAAGATGGGAGGACAACATCAGCGAATGGACAGGCCTAGAACTCAACAAAGCCCCGAGAAAGGCAGGAACAGAGAGAGGAATGGAGGGAACCGGTTGTCAAGTCTTCAGGGTGCCCCCACGGTCGCCAGAATGAGGGATAGATAGATAGATAGATAAGATAGATAGATAGATAGATAGATAGATAGATAGATAGATAGATAGATAGATGATGGATGAATGGATGGATGGATGGATGGATGGATGGATGGATTAGATAGATAGATAGATAGATAGATAGATACATAGATACATAGATACATAGATACATAGATACATAGATACATAGATACAACTCAGCGATGTTTCTTACCTGAATGGAGGTGAGCCATAATCCCATATACACCTGCGTTGGCATGGAATCGTCAATGAAAGGACGCAGGTCGGACTTGTAAGTGGCGAAGAGACTGGTGGTCAGCGAATCGAGGTCAGCGTAGGCGGCCCCTTCCCCTATGTCCCCACACCACAGCAAACTGACCCCCACAAGCAAAGCTAAGATCTTCATCCTCATCATCTTCAAAGTCTAGCCGTTGCTCATTGACTTCAACACCACACTTCGTTTTTGAACAAAATAAATATATTCCCTCGCTTATCCTGGAGTTTTAGTCTTGTATTCTCTGGCACAGGTCAGTTTCTGGAACAGCAGCACATTGCCACAAATGGAAAGGACAAAGATGTTTTTGAGGAGGAAAAGAAAGTTACAAAGGAAGGTAAAGTCACTTCATAGGCGACAGATATCTGTCAGTTTTTCAGTTTGTCCAATTGCTGTTCAAGGCTCATGCACTGGGTTTTGTTTGTTTTGTTTTGTTTTGTTTCTCCTAGCGGCAAAAGAAACTCTTCACATAGAATTAGTTGGTGATACTTTTCGTTCTTATTATGGGTAATTTCTTTTTCCGTGAACTCACTGTTTTGTCGATATTGGTAAGACATTCATGCACCCTGTTGTTCTCTCAACCGTTTTCCTTCTTTTTTTTTCACAGTTGATTTCAGCAGGTCTGCAATGAACAATCCTTCCACTTTCAATGTACAGGCGTACTCGGTTAAAACGCACATACACCCCCAGCGTTTTTCTGTCAGCTGTTTTCCTGTCTTTTTTCGTTGTTTGTTTTAGATCTAGTTCTTTTACTGTTTCTTTCACCACATATGTAGTCGAACAATCCTCCCACTTTCCAATGTAAACCTGAAGTGTCGCTACTGATAGTCTTGAAACTTCAGTTAGCAGTTCCGAGTCTCCTAGTTCCTTTTTTCCTAATATTGATAGGGTCAGGTGTACACTTAACACCACAGTTACACATAACGGTATCCCTTTCCACCAGCTCGAGACCTCTCAACTGTCCCCTTCACGGTTTACCCTTTAACAGCTTATACAGGGGGCGAGAGCTCAGGAGATTGAGGGTCAGCCGATTAGGACTGTATTGACCAATGCACCTGAACGCATGATCTTGGCAGCAGGATCAGTTCCGCTCCGCTGAATCAGGCGCAAATCGCCGGTGTAACAAAAACAGAATGGCTGGGCGGCCTCTTGTTTGAAGTGTAAACTGGGGTCAGTTTGAAAAAAAATAGTTGGTTTATAGGGGACTGGGATAGCCTGGTGGTCAGAACATTGCGCTGGCAATTTGACGACCGGGTTCGATTCCCGTTCGAGGGGATTTTTCCCCTGGAGGTGAACATCAGTGCTGACTTCTACTCTCTCCCAAAAGTTCTTCGGATGAGACGCACGCAGGAACATCTTGCGCACACGTTAAATCCTGTTCCGCTTTTCGGAGGAGTAGGCCATCGTGTGCCGGTGGGGACAGATGACACGATTTACAAAAACTGCATATACACGGGGACTGGATGTAAAAATAACATGAGTGCTTATTCCATTATCCTCGAATAAAAGAATAAAATAAAATAAATTTTAAAAATGCATAGATAAGACACAGCGAAGAAGACGTACACACATACACACAGACATACAGAAACACACAAGACACAATCATCCATCGTTTATTGTCCAATAACCTATGTAGGTCCTAGGGGAGCGAGATGTCAGAGACCTCAGCTTCTCTAAGGGCCAGCATATCTTTCAATATGGTGGCACCCATCTCTCTCCCTCGCTGCTTTACCTTCCCGGACCCTAAAGAGGGCAGGTACCCATTTACAGCTGGGTGAACTGGGGGACTGTACTGAAACCAAGGCACGCAAACGGTCACCCATCCATTTGGAAACCCCCCCTTGATTGGCTTAACCTTAGCCCAGAAAAGCGAGGCTCTGACCGTGAGTTTTATCTCGTCCCCTTATCATCAACCCTTATTTTTTATTTTTTTTATTCTTTTTACGAGGATAACAGAAAAAGCAGTATGTGCTTTTTTCAGGGGCCCCCCGTGTTTTATGCTTTTTTGTAAAATTGTCATCTTTTCCCCACCACCACGATGGCCTACTTTACAAAAGCGGAACGGATTTGGTGTGCGAAAAGATTTCGGCGGCGTTCGCCACAGGGGCCTCGGTTTAAAGTCTCACCCAAAGGGACTTTTGGGGGATAGGCCCACAGAGTTAACTCCAGGAAAAAATTTCCTCGAACCGGGCTCGAACCCCGGGGCTTTAAATTTCCAGCGCAATGTTTTGACCACAGGTATCCGCCCCCTAGGGGAAAACTTGACGGGGCCCTTTTGGGGCTTATTTCTCCGCTAACACCGCCACCCGCAAGCCAAAGGAGGGGATTTGGCGAATAACTGGAAAACAACTTATTATTAATTTTGTTTCCATGCACAGGAGAAAAAATTATGATTGTTCTTGTTCTTCTAAATAGTCCCTCTTTGCTTAGGCCTAACCTGTTAAAAGGGATGTACCCCGATCTTTTAGATTATGAGTTTCCCCTTGCTGTTACCTCCCTTGGACGACACAAGGGTTTGGCGGTCGCCAAATTCGTTTTAGAGTTAGATTTATTTATTTATCTTTAAAAAAATTTTTAAAAAAGGGAAAACCTTCTTTCTTTAAAAAAAAAAATATTTGCGAAAGGGGGCGAACTTTTATCGCATGGTGTGTTCTGCAGTGTAGCATGGCGACATGTGTGTCAAATCTAAAATTTAGGTGTTTTGGGGGTTTGACCCCCCTTTTAGCCAAAACTTTTCCCCCCCCATTTGACCGGAGTGGTGGCCTGGGTACTTTGTCTTTCGGATGAGACGATAAACCGAAGGGGCCCGTGTGACACATAATTATTAAGCACACGAACAAAAACCCCGGCAACAAGGGGAGTTGGGCCTGGGGAAAATTTTGCAGAAGAAAAACCATTCTGCAGGGAACAAACATTACAGACAGGAAAAGAAAAAAAAGGGTGGCGTGCCCCTTGGGCAAAAAGCCCCTGGGGGGGAAAACAGCTCGAATTTCAGCAGAGAAATCTCCGTGACTTAAAGTGAATCAAACACAACACAAACCACAACACACACGGTTGTGAACGGTAAAAAAAAAAAAAAAAGGGGCTAATTAGCACTGTTAAATGTATACTATTTTTTTTGGTTAGGGTTTCCCGGGCCTTTTTTTTTTTGTTTTTTTGTTGATATGATTAGTGTTTTTATTTTTGTAAAACCCAACTTTTTTATTAATTTTTTTCGTTTGCTGTTTGGTTTTTCCCCCTTTCCTTTTTTTCCCCCATCCCCCATCCGTTTCCCCCCCTCCCCCTTTTTTTTGTTTTTAAGTGTTATTTTTTCTTCAGTGGTGATGGGTATTTCATAATATTGTTTTTGTGTTTGTTGTTTTCTTCTTTTTGATTTGATATTTTCCTTCTTTTTTTAAAAAAAATATGAAAAAGTATGGAGATATTTTAGCCTGATTAAAAAATTTTATTGAATTTATGGATTTTTTTTAAAGTCTTAAATAATGGCATTAGTGGGATTGTAACCCATATATTTTGTTTTTACACTTTTTAAGTTTTAAAATTTAAATGTGTGCTTGCGCGATGTGTATACATGCTCGTATGGGCCAAACGCGCACGGCGGTGTGTGTATGTGCAATTTGAGTTTGTTTTTTTTTCCCTTGATTTTTTTCTTTAAAAGGGATATCTTATTTTTTAAGGCCGTTGAAAAAATGTTTTAAATAATGTTGGTGAAATTTTTAGTTTTTGTTTTTTTTTTCCTTCATAATTACTTGAGAACAAAACAAATCAATACTTTAAAATTTAATGCCATTGGAAATAAAAAATTGACTTTGACTAATATGACCATGTGTGCATAAAGGTGTTGTTTTGGGTTTTTTGTATTTTATTTACCAGGGGATGCCAAAAAACCTTTTTGTATAAAATGCCATCCCAATTTCTGGAAATTTTTGTGTGGGAATTCCCCCTTTCTATCCCCTCCCCTTTTTTTCTGTCTTGCTCCTTTTCTTTCTGCCCCCCCCTTTTGTCTATTTTTGCCTTCTTGGTCCATTCTCTTGCCTTTTTTTTCAGAAAAAACCAAAAGATAACAATTCTCTTCTACGCCGAAGTTGGATACGCTGGGCCTGACTTGTCAGGCGCTTAAACGGCAGCGCTTACGCATTTTGCGCATGTATGACAGAAACAAAAGTTGCTGTCTGAGCATTGCAGTTCGACAAAGAAGAAGAGAGATTAAGAAAGAAAAAGATTTGCAAAATAAAAAGAATTTTGTGAAAGAAGATGAATTGCGAAGAAAAAGAATTGAGGGATAGCGACGGAGAAGAAGGAAGAAGAAGTAGTAGAAGAAGAAGAAGAAGAAGAAGAAGAAGAAGAAGAAGAAGGAAGAAGAAGAAGAAGGAAGAAGAAGAGAAGAAGAAGAGTATTAGTAGTAGTAGTAGTAGAGAAGAAGGTAGAAGTAGAAGAGAAGAAGAAAGAAGAAGAAGAAGAAGAAGAAGAAGAAGATGAAGAGGAGGAAGGGGAGGAGGAGGGAGAGGAAGAAGAGAGCAGAAGAAGAAGTAGTAGTAGTAGTAAGAAGAAGAGGAAGAAGAAGTAAAGCCCAAAACAGCAGAAGAAGCTTTAAACAAACACAAAACACAACGAAAATGCATGAGTTGCACGCGTCAGCTGTTGATAACATTGTGAATTGCATATGCAGGAGATAATGTGCCATCCTCTATGTGCGTCGCAACACTCGGCCGGACACAGAACTTGAACACACAGACACACTTTTTCTCGTGCATAAATGCAGTTTGAATTAATTTATTGATGAGGCTATAAATTAGACTCACTCAAAGAAGTAAAGAACAACAACAAGGAACAAGAGACAGGACCCCATTGCGAACGCACAACAGAATACTCATGCTCCTTGTTACAACTGTTTCACTTTTTGAAAAAGAGTAGGTAATTGTGTGCGGTAAAAGTGGATCACAAAAATTTACAGAACTGCCCATAACATATTATTAACATAGGACTAAGTATAAAAGAAAAAAAAAAAGCACACAAGTGTTTAGTCCATTATCCCCAAGATAAAAGCATATATGATCAAATAGATCAAACACACACAACAACTTAAGCCAAAAGTTCAATTAGTTCCATCAGGTCTGACCTCTGAAAGTCTTTAGCTATTGACTTGTTATTTGATTTTAATCAAGGGAGGTGGGACACACTTGCAATGATGGTGACAGGGGTGGTTCCATTGATGTGATTTGATGATGCTGATGATGATGATGATGATAGGAATGTGTGACCAAGTGAATCGTGAACCAGAACTAATGATGGATGTTGATGATGATGATGATGATGATGATGTGATAGGACGATGAAGATGATGGTGATGTTACAATCCTCGATGGTGATGATTATATGGAGTATGACCAATACAAGTGGGCCACACCTGCATTGATGAGGATGGTTGATGATGATGGGACAAGGTTGTGTGACCAAGTCGACGTAAGCTACAAAAGACCACTGATAATAATATTACTGAGGAGGGGGGGTGGGGGGGGGGAGGGGGGGGAAACCAAGGGGGAAGTGGACCATACATGCAATAATTTTGATGATGATGATTAATGAGGGTGATTGTATTTGTGATGATATGTTGATGACAAGTAATGTGCCAAGTGGAAATGACGCACCACTATCATTGATGATGGATATTACTAGGGGGGTGGGGGACCAATAAAGGGGACCAAACATGCATTAATTTTGATGATGATGGGGATGTTTGTATTGAAATGATGATGATGGTGATGATTGATGGTGATGATGATGATAGTGATGTGGCGACCATAGAAGTGGGTTCACATTGCATTGATGGTGATGATGACAGAAAAAAGGCGGTGTAACAAAGAAAGTAGGCAAACTTATACTGATGATAATACTATTGAGTGGGTAGTGATGATGATGATGAGATGATGATGGACATGGAAGTTGTGATGAAGGGAAGTGTAGGATGATAATGATGCTGATATTATTGAGTGATGGTAGTGATGATGATGATGATGATGATGATGACATGGATGGGGTGATAAAGGGAAGTAGTGTAATGTGATGATTTTATTGGTGAGGTAGTGATGATGTGATGCGATGATTGGAGTGTGTGAAGGGAAGTGATGATAATGATGATGATATTATTGGTAGGAGTGATGTGGGATTGTGACATGGATGTGTGATGAAGGGAAGAGTGTAATGATGTGATATTATTGTTTGAAGTAGGATGATGATGATGATGTGATGAATGGATGTGTATAAAGGGGAAAGTAGATGATAATGTGAATTTTTGAGTGGGGTTTGGGGATGATGTGATGATGATGAATGGATGTGTGATGGGGGAAAATAGATGATAATGATGATATTATTGAGTGAGGTAGGATGATGATGATGTGTGATGTGATGATGGGTGATGCGGGGGATGGTGATGAAGGGAAGAGATGATAATGATCATGTATTTTTGAGGGGTGTGTAATGATGATAATGATGATAGGATGTTGTTAAAGGGAAGTAGATGATAATGATATGATATTATTGAGTGGGGTAGTGATGATGATGATGATGATGATGATGATGTGATATGATGTGATGATGACTGGTGGGGATAAAGGGGAAAGGGGGCCCTACTTGCTTTGATGATGATGTGTGGGGGCGTTAATTGATGATGATGATGTGATAAAGTGATGATGATAGATTGTGGAAAAAAAAGGGAAAAGGGGCAATACTTGCATTGGTGGTGGTGATGACGTTGAGTGTGATGTGATAAGGGGGGGGGGGGGGGGGGACGAGTGAAGTGAGCCCCTAGCATTGATGTGATGTAATGTGATAATATGTGTGATAGGGGGGGGGGCCCAAGAGAAGTGAGCCCACTGCTTTGATGATGATGATGATGTGATGATGATGATGATGATGATGATGATGATGATGAGGGATAGGGGGATGTGCCCAAGAGAAGTGAGTCACACTGCTTTGATGATGTGATGTGATGATAATGATGATGGTGATGAGATAGGGGGATGTGCCCAAGGAAGTGACCCCACACTAGTTTGATGGGATGATGATGATGAGATAATGATGTGACAGGGGGTTTTGGGACCAAAGAAGTGAGCCCCCTAGCATTGATGATGATGTGATGTGATGATGGGGGAGGGAA
>JASPKP010008650.1:7500-11314 GCA_030674155.1 Stramonita haemastoma | reverse complement strand
TTTCTCTCTCTCTCTCCTCTCTTCTCTCTCTCTCTCTCTCTCTCTCTCTCTCTCTCTCTCTCTCTCTCTCTCTCTCTCTCTCTCCTTCTCTTTTCTCTCTCTCTCTCTTCTTCTCTCTCTCTCTCCTCTCTCTCTCTCTCTCTCTCTCTCTCTCTCTCTCTCTCTCTCTCTATATATATATATATATATATACATATAATAGTTACACACATAATGTCTCCCTTAAACATTATATGTGTACATAATTATATACCCTACAATTCTGTTTGTAATAACCATTTTTGCTAATACCCAGATGGAATCAGTGAGAGATACAGTGCAACATTCTGGGTGACCCCCGGGGAGTTATGCTCTAGAACACACAAAAACAACGAAACAGTATGATGTGATAATTACAACATAACAAGAAAAATTCTATGGTGGGACTTTGTCATAACTGAGGTAGGTACACTTTGAGCGCTCCTGCTTCATGTTTTGCCCAACATCTATCATCATCTAGATTTGCTGGTTTTCCATTGACACGTGGAGGATGTTTTGTTTTGTTCTTTTCGTTTCTAGCTCGGATTTCTTAATTCTTCTTTAGTGTTTTCCTTATGACTGTGCTATGTGTGGTAATAGACACAACATGTTTCTCGTAATGCTGGGATGAGTGTGTAGGATAACCAGAACGGAATGTCACGGGAAGTCGTTATGTAAGAGATCCAACTGTAATATTCTTTGCATTTTCTGGCTATGCGTGTCTGTACTTTGATGCTTTCTTTCCTTATTTTGGACTATGAGAAAGTTCAAATCCCTATTACGTTTTTGTCGTATTAGGAAGATAGGCGTGAGCTAGGTGTGAGCGCTTGTTGTATTTGTATATAGATTTTTTGCACAAAGAGAAAACATAACTCCCTCACTGTGTCTCTGTCTCTCTGCATATATGTACGCTATAGCTACACTGGATATTTTTGTGTCTGTTTCTTTGTCTGCCTCTGTCTCTGTCTGTCTGTCTGTCTATCTGTATGTCTGTCTATCTGTCTCTCTCTCTCCCTCCCTTTCTCTCTCTCTCAAATGGAAGACATTATTTTTTGGTAAAGTTTTAATAAGCTACACAAATCCTTATAAGTTTTGTAAAGCAATCAAAGAAACTTTTCCTCTTGCTCACTGATCTTCCATTGCTGTAGGAAAATATATTAAATATTAAATTAAAGAACTGAACGATTTTTAACATTACCTCACTTTGTGTAACAAAAATGCACTGCACTAAAGGTCAAACCAGTCCCAAATGGCACCATGGCAAGAAATCATGGTATACAGACGGGTGAAAGGGGAAGGGAGGTGAGACCAGATGAGAGAAGTTTGCATAATAAGCCATATTATGGTTCATATACTCCTTGGTGCTCTCTTCGAGCTCTTTTAACTTTGGCGACTGTTTTTTTTTGTTTGTTTGTTTTCTCTCTCTCTTCTCTGGCAACACGTGCCAGTCAGTCACTCTGGTCTTGAAGTCATCAGCATTGCCAGAATCAGCTCTGAATAAGCCAAGGGGAAAAGACTCCAAGGTAATTAGACAGAGATAGACCCCTGCTACATACTTGCCAGGATGTAGACACGTCTGCTATGTGTGTTAGCTCTGTTTTTTTTGTTTTGTTTCGTTTAGAGGGGTGTTTTGTTTTCTTGTTGTTTTTGCTATTTCTCTTTTTCGTCTTTTTACAGACCCCACCTTTTCTCGCTTAGCAATTCTGACACACAGACACAGACACACAGACACAGACACAGACACACACGCATACACACACACAAACACACACACACACACACAAAACACACACACAAACACACACACACATACACACACACGCACACGCACGCTCGCACGCACACACACACACAAACACACACACACACACATGGTTGACTTGTATATATTATTTCTTTCTCTGTGTTTGTATTGTCTCATGGGTTCCCCAGGTTTAACAGTGTGTGCTAATACATTTACAATAGTTACCTATAATGCAGAGTTCAGAGCTTAAACGTTATTGTTGTATATGGTTTTTCTTTTTTGTTGTTGCATTTAGGGATTTAAAATGGATGTAAACAAAATATGCTTGACTTTGCCTCTGTGTAACGATGTGTTTAACTGTTCTGTTATGCCTGGTTAAAAGTTAAAACTTTGGTATGAGCGTGTATAGATACGAACATTGTTTAATGACATTATGCTTTTATCTAACCAATGACCACCTACATCGATATCTGTAGTATTACGATTATCACTCTTGTCACATTAATGTTAATTCTCACAGTGGAATTGTGCCAGCTTATGTTGCAAAGTTCTTGAAGGCATGCAAGAACATGCACATTTATATAATATATATATATATATATATATATATATATATATATATATATATATATATAGTGTATGATTACAGTCTTATTGTGACTTGCTTGTGTGCTAAGAAAGACAGTGTGTGTGTTGTCGGTGACTGTCAGTGTGTTGGAATGCACAAGAACTATTTGCTGAAAAGAAGAATACAATTGATGCAAATCATCATCATTTCTAACATATGCATGCAATGTGAAATACTGCTTCTTGCTTCACCAGTCTTCATCCTTTTTTTCTTTTTCATTGAATGCGCAGACAACAGGTTTGTTTGCTATACGAGTAGTTTCATCCAATTTTGTGAATTCCATTGGCACAAGGGGAATGCTTTTCTCCTTTCTGGCTTATGTTTCCCAATTCTTTTGGTTCAGTATTTTACCATGCTTGAGTGATGTGTGCTAATGTGTTGGATAGCAGGAGCAGACTGTTACGCTGTTGTAATGCCAGTGGAAAAGTCTATGTTCCTTTCATTGTCTAGATACACTGGTATGCACACGTGCAATTCTGTGTCTCTCGTCTTCTAACTATGAAACAACAGGCTATGTTTTTGCTACACTGTTAAACAGATTCAAGCACAGGGTTGGAGACAATTCTGTTTTGTGGAATGCACCAGGAGACGGAGTGAACTCTCTGTATGTCTGTGTTCCTCTCTGTGTGCCTGTCTGTGTGCCTCTCTGCGTGCCTGTCTCTGTGTCTGCCTGTGTGTCTGTAACTGTCTCTCTCTGTATCTGTACATCTCTCTCATTTTTTAGAACAAACAGCCAGTCATTTGAAAGAAAGTACATCAAAAGGACACTTATATTCCTGTTTATTGTTTATCAGTAGTAGTAGTAGTAGTAGTAGTAGTAGTAGTAGTAGTAGTAGTAGTAGTAGTAGTAGTAGTAGTAGTAATAATAATGATAATAATGATAATAATAATAAATATAATAATGATAATAATAATAATAATAATAATAATAATAATAATAATAATAATATTAATAATAATAATAATGTTTGTCTTGTTAGTATCATCCGTTGCTAGTAGGTCAAAAAAGTACTTAAAGAAAAAGTTAATTTTCGCTTTCATTTTCCGTTAGGATAAAACTGATACAAACAACATTCATCTACTACACATAGCATCTGAGCAGAGATAACGAAAATGAGTAGGATAGATGCACATGAAGGGGGTTGCAGAGTTCAAAAGAGACAGAGAGATTGACAAAATAGGGTCCATATGCTGCTTATATCCAGCTTGTTGAACTTTGGCAACTGTTTCTTCTTCTTCTTCTTCTTCTTCTTCTTTCTTCTTCTTCTTCTTCTTCTTCTTCTTCTTCTTCTTCTCTCTCTCTCTCTCTCTCTCTCTCTCTCTCTCTCTCTCTCTCTCTCCTCTCTCTCTCTCTCTCTCCTCTCTCTCTCTCTCTCTCTCTCTCCTCTCTCATCTCCTCTCTCTTCTCTCTCTCTCTCTCTTCT
>JASPKP010008650.1:0-2500 GCA_030674155.1 Stramonita haemastoma | reverse complement strand
AGGTAGTTAGGGATTTGCCGCCACCCTGATAGGCAGACAGAGCTGGCTCCTTTAGTCTGGGCCAGTATTTGACAAGAGAGTAAAAGTTGGTGTTGGGAGTTCTCTTAATGGCTTTTTTTACTGTAGCAACTACATTGCCTAGACATGAAAAAGGTTAGGGGTCCTCCCCTTGAGTTTGAAAGCAGTATTTTTGTCTCGCAGACGTAGGGCGTTTGCATTTTTTTCGTGTTTTTTTTGTTAGCGTATTGATGTAGATTTCTTTAGAAAATATGTGTTCCTTCCAAATATGGTGAATATAAGTACGTAATATGTTTCATTAGAGGTGTGGTGGGAAGGTCTGAAGATCCATTTAGGTAAAACTGTCTCTGCCTGTTTGTTTTAGTAATGCCTGGGAAACTATTGTCTCCTCAACAATATATCCTACTGTCTGATTGGTGAGGAACACTTCGACACTATTATCTTTGCACTCTCATATCCATGTTTCTAAAGATCTCTCGACGAACTTTTATCAGGAAAATGGTGCTTACTTTCATTCACATGTAGACTTGTTCTAGTGTGTTAAGGTCATTTCCCTAACAGCGTCTAAGTCGTTGTGTCTGCCTTTGAGTTTCCCCTGTCTGTCTCTATCTATCTATCTGTCTATCTGTCTGTCTCTCTGTCTGTCTCTGTTTATGTATCTTTGTTTCTGTCTCTGTGTCTCTGTCTCAATCTCTCTGCCTCTCTGTCTCTGTCTGTCTCTCTCTATTTCTTTCTCTCTGTGTCTCTCTCTGTGTCTCTCTCTCCGTCTCTGTCTCTGTCGTTGTCTCTCTCTTCTCTCTCTTCCCCTCTCTCTCTCTTCTCTCTCTCTCTCCTCCAATCTCTCTCTCTCTCATCTCTCTCTCTCTCTCTCCCCTTCTCTCTCTCTCTCTCTCTCTCCCCTTCATAATTACATTCTGTGCTCCTCATCATCCAAACCCACGTGAAGTAAAGCTAACCGGCAGGGTCCTGCCCCAAGCTACTTTATCATCCAGCACAGATGATTTGAAAACTGACGTGACGTGACTGGTCTTCTGTGTCTGTGTCTATGATTTGGGCAAAAGAGCTTTTAGTCCCCTGTATCTGTTTTGTCTTCTAATGAGGCATGTCACGCTAGGAGATTGGGGCACTGAAACAGCTGTCTTCAGCCTTTAACCAGAAGGGCCTGTTTGTCTGAGTGGTTGATGAAGTGTTCCCCATCTTTTTGTTCTTTAGGATTGTTTGTGTTCTTAGTCTTCTCTGGCAAAAAGTTAAAAATCAGTATTGTTCTTTTGTAATTTAGTCATTTAAATACATAGGTTTTGTGAAATAATTTTGTCGAGAAAGTTTTTTCTTTGTGTTTATTGACACTAAACTACGTGATGTTTGACAACAGTTGTGCAACTTTATATTTCCAGTTAAAAATAGGGAAAATTTTGGTTTTATTTCATGCATGTTTGTATGTGTTAAAGTATTTACATGTATATTCATTCATTTGTTTATGATTTTGTGTACACACGCAGCACGCACAAACACACACCCCACAAGATACACACAATATACATATATATAAATATATATATGCATATATATAATGTAAAATGTACATACATCTCTCTCTCTCTCTCTCTTTTCTCTCTTTTCTCCCCCTTTCTCTCTCTCTTTTCCCCTCTCTCCTCTCTCTAAAATATATATATATATATATATATATACATAATATATATATTTTAATATATAATTATATATATAATATATATATATATATTATATATATTATATATGTTTCACGTAAGCACGGACGCACGCACGCACACACACAAACACACACACACACACACAACACACCACACACACACACCACACACACACACACACACACACTTACCCCCACCCACCCCACCCCCCCACCCCTACACATTTCATGAATGCCCAGAAGTTCCCCCCCCAAAAAAAAAAAAACCCTCAAATATTTATACTTAGAATTTTGTACCCAATTTAACAAAAGGACTTTTGACATCTAAGTCCACAGAGAGCACTAAAGATAAGGTAGGGGGGGAGCACCCCTTTGATCGATGACATCCATTGGTTGCATTACGAGTTGACTATTGAAAATCGCCATTACAGGGGGGGGGTTCTGCAAATTTCCCAGCTTTCAGCGCAATAGGAAAGTATTAGGGATTTGCCCAACCCCGATGGCAGACAGGCGGCTCCTTCGGTCTGGGCCAGTATTTGGCAAGAGAGTGAAAAAGAAAAAAAGTTTGGGGTTGAGAGTTTTTTTGGTTTTTTGAGAAGAGGGGTGGTTTTTATTTTTTTTTTTTCTTTTTTATTTTTTTGTTTTGTTGTTTTGCAAGTCAGCGTTTTTTTGTGAATCAAAGTTTTTTTTTTTTTTGTCATGGGGAGATGCAATGGTTTTTTTATTGAATTTTATTTCCAATTTATATCTGTTTTTTAAAGTTAAAGAATTTTTTTAATTTTTTTTGGGGTTTTGGGGTGTTGTGTGGGGGTG
>JASPKP010008649.1:0-11314 GCA_030674155.1 Stramonita haemastoma | reverse complement strand
TGGGGTTTGGTGTTAAAATGGGTTTGGGGGGTGGGGGGGGGGGGGGGGTTTGGGTGTGTTTGGGGGGGGGGGGGGGGGGGGGGGGGGGTTGTGTTTTTGTGTGCGTGTGGTGTGTTTGTAAGCTTTATATATTTTTATGAAAATTTGTACTGATTTAAATTTTTGCAACTTTTCCTTCCAATCTACTCCACTCCACTCCAACCAAATTTAACCCACTTCATCCACCCACACTACACAACAAACCCCCACCCCCCCACCCCAAAAAAACCCATCCCAAAAAAACCACAAAAAAACAACACCAACAAAACACCTCCCCCCCCTGGCAAAGACAAGAGACAGAGGACGACGCCGCTGTTGTAAACCTGGGGGGGGGGGGGGTGGGGGGGGGGGGGCAATTGACAGCCTTGGCCCCCCGTGGCACGCTGTATTGATTTTTTCCTTGTTTCTCCCCCAAGGGGAAAAAAAAAAAAAAGCGTGGAAAACCGGGCCCTTTTGAGAGGCGACACTTACAATTTTCTGTGCAGGGGAAAATCCAATCAGGTGTTGTGAAATGGGGGATAACGGAAAAGGAACAGCGTGTTTTTTTTTAAAAGGACTGGTTAGAAAAAGGAAAAATGCTGTGTACTATTGCCATTTTTGAACAGAAAAAAAATTTAATTTTTCCCGAGGGTTTGGTTTTTTAGAAAAAAAAGGGGTGAAAAAACAGAAAATTTTATTTGTTAGTTTACCCAAATTAGAACAAAAGATATTACCAAAGGGGTTTTTTTTTTTTTAGTTTTAAAATTTTTTTTAGACCGTACGAAGCATATTAGCCAAGTTATGTTTTTTTTAAAAAATTTAAATGTTTTTTTACCAGAAAAAGAAAAAAATTTACCCAAATTTTTATGTTTTTTTAAATATTGAAATGCTCTACCTTGCAAAAAGACTTTTAGCCTGTTAGTTTTTTTTTTTTTTGGGGAAGAGAATTTTTTTAAAATTTTTTAAAATTTACAAACTTTGGTTATGGAGATGTATGGGAAAATAGAATCCTTGTGTGTGTGTTGTCGGGAATGGTTTTTGGTTTTGGGGGGAAGGGAAAACCCCACCTCCCTAAAAAACCAAACAGTCGGGGGGTTAAAAATGCGGGTGGTTTGATCCCCTTTTTTTTTTTCTGAAAATTTACCCCTTTAAAAAAAACCCCTGGTGGTGGCCTGGGTGCTGGGGGTTTTTTGATGAGCGTAAACGGGGTCCTGTGGAAAACATGCATTTAGTGCATTTTAAAAATCCAGGCAGAGAGAGTTTTCCCCGGAAAAATTCTTTAAAAAAAACCAAAATTTCCCTTTGGGGCCCCGTGTTTAAAAACCAGAAAATCAGTCTGTCAAGGGCCAGGGCCAGTGTTTAAAACAACCCCCTTCCTTTGCCCCCCTTCTCAGTGCGGTCAGTTCCTGCGGGATAAAACCCAGGGGGGTGGAATGGACGAAGTGAGAGGGGCTGACATTTTGGGGGGCCGACTGACGCTGTGTAGGGGAAAAAAAACACCATGCGGGGAAAAAAGGAAAAAAAAAAGGGGCCCCCTACCCCTTGTGGGGGACATTTTTTCCCTGTGGAGACCCAAAACCCCAAATTTTGGCAAAAGGGGCTCCATGACTTACAGTGGTACATAATTTCAATATTTTCTTGGGGGTTTTTTGTAGTTTGTGTGAAAAACCCCTTTTATGTACCATTTACCCTGGTTGGTAAACTTGATTTCATACCCCGTCGCAAAAAAAAATTGGTTTTTCCTTGGTTTTTGGCTGTGGGTTTTCCCCCAAAAGGGAGTTTTTGCGTGTGCCACTTTTTTTGCCCCAAAATTTTTCGTTTTTTTGATCGGGGGGGGTTGGGGAATGTTTGGCCTCCTTTTCCTGTGGGAAAATGACGTGAATTTTGGTTTTAACGTGCTACCGGACATCTGTTTTCGCATATTTTATTTATGCAAAAAGGGAAAATTCGGCAAAGGCGGGGCTGCCCTTGAAGTTGATGGGAGAGGGGAAAAATGCCCCCCCTTTTTTTTCCCCCATCCGGCCCAGAAAAATTTAAACCCCTTTCAAAATTCATAAAACCCCTTGTTTTTTTTTTTTTTTTATTTTCTTGTTTTTTTTCTTTTTTATTGAGGATAGTGGAATAACATCATGTGCTTTTTTAATCCAAAACCCCAAAATATATGCAGTTTTGTAAATCTTGTCACTGTTCCCACTGGACACAGTGGCCCCCTTTCTTACAAAAAAGGGGAAAAGGATTTAAGTGGGGCACAAAAAGTTTTGAGGGCCCCTTGCACACGGGGGTTTTTTTTAAGCTCATTTTAAGGACTTTGGGGGGGGGGGGGGGGGGGAGTGGAGTAGCCACTGATGTTAATCCCCAAGGGAAAAATTCCTTTTTAAAGGGAAAAAATTCACCCGGTTTCAAAATTGGGGGTTGAGTTTTCGTCTTGACCAATCAGCTTTGGTGGGGCCCCTGTTTTTATGAATAGTGAAACAAGCTTTTTTATTTTTTTTTTATATGAGGATAATGGAATTAAACATCATGTGCTTTTTTACCCGTCCCTGTGTTGCCCCTTTTACGAAAAGCAGAACGGTTTAAGATGTGTGCAAGATGTTCTGCGTGGTTTTCCCGGGGCCACGGTTTTAGTTATGGGAAGGATTTTTGGGTTTTGGGGGAGGGGGCACTGTTTAAATTGGGGAAAAACCCCTTTTGGGGGGGGGGGTGGGTTTAGGCGTGACCCCAGCAGGGTGGATGCATGGGACCAAGGGGGCCTCCCCCACCTCCTCCCGAAGGCTCAAGGACCAGGTCAGGTGACCCAGCACAACCAGGTACACTGCACCCACCCTGCTGTCTTGTTATAGTAGAAGATTTGATTAATTTTTAATTTTTTTTTATAGATATAGTAGATATTTTTAGTAGATTATAGTTAGAAATTAGATAGATAGATAGAAAAAATTTTTATAGATTTTTTTTTTCTTCCTTCAATTTTTTTCTCAATTTTTTTTTTCTTATGTGTCATTTTTCCTTCAATTTTCTTTTTTTTTTTAACAAGATCTCCATTTTGACATGCATTTCTATGATGTTACAACGATTGTTTATGTTATTTTTCTGGGGGGTTTTGTGTAGTTTCATAAATTTGCTGTTAATTTGTTTTCATTGTTATGATTTTCTTTGACTGAAGGCTGGAGGTAAAAGAAGCTGTTATGTGTGCTTATTCTTTTCCCTTAATACAAGGTTTAAAGTTTCAGTTTGCTTCCTTTACCCCCTTTTACCTCACTGCTGCTGCCAGACCTCCATCAGCTGTGTTCGATTCATTTTCTTTTTTCTTCTTTTTTCTTTCTTTTTTTTTTGGGGGGGGAGGGGGGAGTTCTTAGGCTAGATTTCCCGGGGTTCACCAAAGGTGAGATGGACATTGATTGAGTGGAGATTGAGGTTTGGGTTTTATCTCATTTTATGTGTGATTGATGTGGGTTTTCCCACAATACGGTGGCCGTCCTGGGTTGACCCTTATGGTTGATGACCAGGGCGTCGATACAAGCAAGGACAGTCGAGTTGGTTTTATTCCCCGTTTTAATCTATATATAGTTGCACAGTTTTAATACGAGTTATAAAATGTGATGAGATGACAGCCCCGATATGGCCTGTGTGGTCGGCGGGGCTCTAAGCAACATCATTGGATTGGAGTGGAGACTCAAGACTGTCTCTTAGTTACGGCCAGGTAGTGTGAGTGAGACATGAATGAAGATTATGGGTGACCCCCTTCAAGGTGTTAAGCTGTGGAGTGCCCAACTGTGAAGAAATCTTGTTTTGGTTTTATCTTATTTTATGTGTGGTTGATGTGGGTTTTTTCCCACAATGCAGTGAGTGATCAGGACACTGATACAAGGAAGGACAGTAGAGCTGGTTTTAGACTCCGTTTTGATCCATAGATCATTGCATGATTTTATTCTAAGATTTAAAATTTGACAAGATGACAGCCCCAGTATGGCCTGTGTGGTCGGTGGGGCTATAAACAACATGATTGGATTGATTGGAAGGGGGGAGGGGGAGGGGGGTTGGCCACCTTGAATTGTCTGTTGTTCCACATGACAGTTTGAGGCAGTGAAGTCTTCTTCTCTTCTCTGCTTTCCCTTACTGGGTAGGATGTGTAGCTGACACTCTTCTCCTGTGCCTGTCACTCTGCAGGAGGTCTGCCTGCTGGCCTCAGCCCACACATTGTGACTTCAAACCAACTTGTTTTAACATACAGGGTGTATGTTAAGTATGTTCGTGTTTCCGTAACCAACCAAACTCTGACATAAACTATGGGGTCTTTAACGTGCATATTGGATCATATTTGACGCGGTGAGGTCTGAATCGTTTCAGGAGCTGGAGGAGCAGTTGAAGCAGTACCAAGGAGAGAGGTCAGAAGGTGAAGGTCAGCTGGCAGAGGTCAAGGCCGCCAGAGATGACCTTTTGAAGAAGGTGGAAGAGCTGATGTCGTCTCTGACTGTGAGATTTGTTTGGGGTATTTTTTTAGTGTGTGGTTTTTGTGTGAAGTGTTTATACTTTTTTTGAATGTGTGTTGTGTGTTCTGTCTGTAGTGTAACTTTTCTTTTTTTAACTTTGTTTTTTCTTTTTTATATTTTTGTTTTGTTTGCAGATTTTTTTTTAAATCTTAGTTTTGTTTGCATTAATTTTTTTTGTTGTGTGTGTGTGTGTGTGCGTGGTGTGTGTGTGTGTGTGTGTGTGTGTGTGTGTGTGTGTGTGTGTGTGTGTGTGTGTGTTGTGTGTGTGTGTGTGTGTGTGTGTGTGTGTGAGTGTGTTGTGTGTGTGTGCATGTGCGTGCGTGCGTGCGTGCATGCATGTGTGTGGACACAGCCATTAAGTGTCTGACAAGTCAGGCCGGCACTTCAGACTCCGGCATGGGAGGCAATGTTATCTTGAAGTCTTTCTGGAAAAAAAAAAAAGTCAGGAAAATGAACTAAGAAGGCAGAACATAGACAAAAGAAAAAGGTGACAGGAAGAAAAGGAACAAGGCAGAAACATAGAGAAGGATAGAAAAAGGGAAATTCCTAGCACAGAATTTCCAGAAGGTGGGGATGCTATATATACTGACCGAGCTCCCTGCATCCCCAAGGGGCACAGGGCACAAATCTGGCATAACTCAGTCAAGGGAACAGATGACATTTATAAAACTCTGCATACACACGGGGACTGGATGTAAAAAAGCACAAGAGTGCTTATTCCGTTACCCTCGATATAAAAGAATAAATCAATCAAAGAAATCAAATCCGTGCTAAAATCAGCACACCCCTTTCTGTTACCAAGTCCAAGTGTGGTCAGTTCCTGCTGTCAGCGGCACCAGCTGGGCTGAGATGGGACAGAATGGAATGGACAGCAGTTGAGAACGGTTGAAAGTGGGGGAAACCTGATAGCTGTTCAGATGGGGAGGGGGGGCAATTATTATTATTATATTAAAATGGGTAGGCGCTGCACTTGTGGTGACGCGCTCTCCCCGGGAAGAGCAGCCCGAATTTTGCGCAGAGAAATCTGTTGTGACATAAAGTGGTACAAAATACAAAAAAATACAAATATTCATTTATTCATATATATATTTATTTATTCTTTTATATTGAGGACAACGGAACAAGCACTCACCAATTATCTGTAGGTGAGACATTTTTTTTGTTGTTGCACTGCAGACGCTGCAAGAGGAACACCACCAGCAAGAAACAGCCATGGCCGACCTGAAGAAGACGCTGGAGGAGAAGGCCAGCCTGGAAGCGGAACACCACACCCTCCAGTCCACCCTCTCCTCCGCCGAAGCCACCATCGCCGAGCTGAAGACACAGCTGTCCCACCAGACCCAGGGCCCAGAAACCAACAACAGCAGCGCGGCTGACCTGGATGACCTCAAACAGCAGGTGCAACAACTCTCGCAGGAGAAAGAGGACTGGGACACCCAGCACCAACAGCTGCATGACGCTCTGTCGGAGAAAGAGCAGACCATGTCCTCCCTCTCCAGCAGCGCGGAGAAGGAGAAAGCGGATCTGAGGGAAACGCTATCCCGGCTGGAGGCGGAGAAGAAGGACCTGCAGACCCAAGTGGAGGGTCTGAAAGAGGCGCCCTCACAACCCGACCACATGCAAGACACCGCCCAGCTGAATACTGCTGTCGAAGAACTGAAGCAGCAGCTGAAATCTGCAGAGGACCAACTCTCCACGGCCATGTTCGAAAAGTCAGAACTCCAGCAGAACCTCCACGCTGCAGTGGAAGAAACCTCCAGAACGGTTCTCGCCAAAGACGCCGAAATATCCCAGCTCCAAACCGCCCTGGACGAGCTCCGATCCAAACACAAGAGTTCATCAAAAGAGGCGAACGCGAAAACCGAAACCACGGACGAACCGAAACCGGACGACTCTCCATCGCAAGCAGCAACCACAACCTCCGAACAAGGAGAGACGGCACCATCGGCTCAGCCAACACCTAATTCTTCTGACCCGCTGTCAGAGCTGCAGGCCAACCTGCACATGACCATCGTGGAGCGGCAGAAGCTGTTTGAGGAGCTGACGGTGCTGAGAGACGCCCACGAGACCTCCACCTTTGAGCTGGCCGAGATGCAGCAGGAGCACGAGGCCCTGAAGGCCGAGGCCCAGCAGCTGAGGGGGCAGCTGGCAGAGTGGGAGCATCTCATGAACATGGTCAGTGTGGGGGGGGGGGGGAGGAGGGGGGGTGGTGGTTAGGGAGTTGGTGGTGGCGGGGGGGTTGTTGTGGTGAGAGGGGAGTGTGGGGGGGGGGTTAGGGAGTGGTGGTGGGGAGGTTGTGGTGATAAGGGTGTGTGTGTGGGGGGGGGGTGTGGGTAGGGAGTGGTGAGGGGGGAGGTTGTGGTGAGAGGGGAGTGGGGGGGGGAGGTTAGGGAGTGTGTGTGGGGAGGTTGTGGTGAGAGGGGTAGTGGGGGGGAGGTTAGGGAGTGTGTGTGGGGAGGTTGTGGTGAGAGGGGAGTGGGGGGGAGGTTAGGGAGTGAGGGGGTGGAGATTGTGGTGAGAGGGGAGTGTGTGTGCATTGGGGGTGGGGTGGAGGGATGTGTATATGTGGAGGGTAGGTGTGGGGAGGAGGTTGTGGTGAGAGGGGAGTGTGTGTGCATTGGGGGTGGGTGGGAGGATATGTGTACATGTGTGTGTAGAATGTTGTGTGTGTGGGGTGGGGGAGGGCTTGTGTGCGTGCTTTTGTGTGTGTGTGTGGGTCTGGGTGTGCATGTGTGTGTGTGTGTGTGTGTGTTGTGTGCGCGTATGTGTGTGTGAATGTGTGTGTGTGTATGTGTGTGCATGTGTGTGTATGTGTGTGTGTGTGTGTCTTTCTGCCTGTCTGTCTCTCTGTCTGTCTGGCTGGCTTGTTGTCTGACTGACTGTTTTTCTGTCTTTCTGACTGTTTGTCCATGATACATCAAAGGGTCTTAGTGGGGAAGTACACATTGAAATTATTCTGTCTAATAATAGTAATAATCCCATTCCTATGTTTATACAACAAGTTAATTGTGTAGTTTTCTTTTCTTTTTTTTTTCTTGTTCCTGTTTCAAGTAGCTTAAGATGTGATAAACACTTTCCCCAGTGTGTGTGTTTGTGTGTGTGTGTGTGGGGGGGGGGGGGGGGGGGGGGGGGGGGGGGGGGGAGGGGGTCAGGGGTCGGGGCTGAAGAGGTTGCATGCATGCAGACACTACAGGCCTCAAACAATCCACAAACCCTTTTCTCTCAACGCACGCCAACTACAACCGCTACCAACCCGTTTTATTCCAGTTTTATCCACTGCTTTTTGTTTGTATACATGTATAAAGAACAGCTGTGTGAGTGCGAGTGTCCTTCAGCGCTCGATTTGACATCAGGACCTGCGTAGATCAGAGCACTAGTCTACGCATGTGAATGAGCGATTGATTGCTTGATTAATTAGCTTTTGGGGTATAGGTGTGTTGGCAGTCTGAATATTGATGAGGGAGAGGGGGGGGGGGGAGGAGTTATATATATCGATTCTATTGCCTCAATTGTTTGGGAAGAGTAATGTGTGTCAATGATGTATGTAGGAAGGGTGGGTAGGTAGGGAAGTGGGTGTGTTTGTGTGGGAAGGGGGGGGGGGGTGAGGAGGGGGAAGAATTGTGTGTGTGTGTGTGTTGGGTGGTGGAGGTTGTGTGTGTGTGTGTGTGTGTGTGTGTGTGTGTGGTGTGTGTGTGTGTGTGGTGTGTGTGTGAGTGAGTGAGTGAGTGAGTGAGTGAGTGAGTGAGTGAGTGAGTGAGTGAGTGAGTGAGTGAGTGAGTGAGTGAGTGAGTGAGTGAGAGAGAGAGAGAGAGAGAGAATGAGAGAGAGAGAGGGGAGATGGGGGGGAGGGGTGGTGTGTGTGTGTGTGTGTGTGTGTGTGTGTGTGTGTGTGTAGGGGTGTTGTGTATGTACTGTCTTTTTGGAGAAGTGTGTGTGTATAGTATGGTAGTATGTGTGTGTTTACAAAAGTGTGTGTGTTTACAAAAGTGTGTGTGTGTGTATGTGTGTGTATGTGTGAGAGAGACAGAGAGATAGACAGAGAGAGAAAGAGATGTGTCTGTGTGCATGTGTGGGCATGTGTGTGTGCGTGTATGTGTGTGCGTGCATGTGTGTGTGTGCGCGCGCATGCATGCATATGTGTGTGTGTGACTAGGTATTTGTATGCATGCACATGTGTGTAAACATGTGCACGCCCACACACAAACAGCTATGAACTCCTAACCCATTTGTCAAAACACAGCAGAGATAGACTAGACCACAACGGCTCCCAATGCCGCTAGATCTGGTTTTATCCCCGCTTTGTGTGTCAATAACAGCTGCTTGATTACAAATCTGGCACGCTCAATTTGACATTGATTAGCACCTGCTGAGCAGATCAATACTGGAGTGAGCGGTTGATTGATTGATTGATTGATTGATCAGCTGTTGGGAGACAGGGGCTGCAGTGGTGTGAATTAATGATAGTGATGAGGGTGGGGACTAGTAGTCTACTACTATGTACTAGCTATTGATTTCTTTTGCTGCCTTTGTTTTGGGGTTGGGTAAGAGTTTGTGGTGTGTGTGTGTGTTGATGATAGAAGGTGTGTGTATGTGTGTGTTGGGGGGGGGGGGGTAATGAGTGTGATGGGGGAGGGGGGGGTGTTAGTGTGTGCATGTGTGTGAGACCACGTTTTATTTATTTATCTATTCTTTTATTTCGAGGATAATGGAATAAGCACTCATGTGCTTTTTTACATCCATTCCCCATGTGTATGCAGTTTTGTAAATCTTGTCAGCTGTTCCCACCAGCACACAATGGCCTACTCTTACGAAAAGCGGAACATGATTTAACATTTGTGCAAGATGTTCAGCGTGTGTTTGCACACGGGGCCTTGGTTTATAGTCTCATCTGAAGGACTTTGGGGGAGTCAGCACTGATGTAGTCAAATTGCGAGCGCAATGTTCTGACTGTATGTGGAGCATATATATGGGTATGTCATGTTTGTGTCTGGGTTTCTATGTATTTGTGAGTCTGTGTGATAAGAGACAGGAGCGGGGAGGGAGGGAGGGAGGGGGATAGTGTGTGCTAACCCACTAAGTAGTACAGAGAATAACATGTCATGTATGTATACCTGTATACATTACAAAATGTCCTATTCTGTTCAGTGTTCAGAAATAGATTGGTTTTAGCCAGGCACTGAACAGATGGTGAGATAGGATTAAGTGGGTGAGATGTGTTCGTGCGTGATCATGTAATGAGATCCATAGGACTGCTGTGTGTGTGTGTGTGTGTGTGTGTGTGTGTGTGTGTGTGTGTGTGTGTGGGGTGTGTGTGTGTGTGTGTGTGTGTGTACGTGTGTGTGTGTACGTGTGTGTGTGTGTATGTGGTTGTGTGTTGTGTGTGTGTGTGTGTGTGTGCGTGTGTGTGTGTGTCGTGTGTGTGTGTGTGTGTGTGTGTGTGTGTGTGTGTGGGTGTGTGTGTGTGTGTGTTGTGTGTGTGTGAGAGAGAGACAGAGACAGAGAGAGAGAGAGAGAGAATGTGTGTGTGTGTTGTTTTTCCCCCTCTCTCTGTCTCTCTCTCTGTCTCTCTGTCTCTGTCTCTGTCTCTGTCTCTGTCTCTCTCTCTGTCTCTCTCTCTCTCTCTCTCTCTCTCTCTCTCTCTCTCTCTCTGTCTCTCTCTCTCTCTCTCTCTCTCTCTCTCTCTCTCTCTCTCTCTCTCTCTCTCTCTCTCTCTCTCTCTCTCTCTCTCTCTCTCTTCTCTCATTGTCTGTCTGTCTGTCAGTCAGTCTGTCTGTTCAGAAGGATCAAGGATACACGGCTGCTCTCTCATATATATATCAACATCAAAATTCTTGGTGTATGCATATATTTTTTTTTTCAAGTGACCTGTGTAAATCTGAAAGGCTGTATTCACAGTATATTGAGGTGGAAAAACAAGGGAGAAAAGTCACAAGGCCAAGTGAGTCCACAGCTTTAAAGTGAAAAACAACAAGTACAGCAAAAGTGGATTTTTTTTTTTTTTTTTTTTTTTGGGGGGGGGGGGGAGGGAGGGGGGATTGTTGTTCAGCAAGAGCTCTGAGATTTCACCTAAGGTAATATTTTGTGTATCACATATGTATGCAACCATTTTTTGTTGTTGTTTGTTTTGTTTTTCTGGGATTGGAAAAAAAAAATTAACCCACCTTTAAGGTAGCCATCTGGAAAAGATATATATTGCAGGGGGCTTCTGCCTTGCTTAGTTGGTGTAGCTGTCAGTGTGTCAGTGTGTGTTGATCACTTTGAACACAACAAAACTGTCGAGAAGTTTTCAACAGTTCACATGAAATGGGGGGGTGGGGGGGGCATTGGTGATCAAAAATAATTGACAACAATGAAAGGCCTTTGGGGGCCGTTGGGTGCTGATTGAAAAGTGACAACCATGAAATTGAAAGGCCTTTGTGCTCTGCTGCGCTCCACCCAGATCCGTGCACTCGTTTCTGTACAGAGGAGAAGAAAAAAAAAAAGAAGAAATGAAAGAAGAGAAAAGTTCAAATGAAAGAAGAATTTTTTATTTTTTAAATGAAAGCAGGGGATGGTGAGGAGAATTAAGGGTGAAAGGAAGAAAGTTACTGTGGATATTTTGTAGAGGGAGGGGGAGGGGGGGAAGTGTTAATAAATATAATATGTCAGTTGTGTCACAATGTCCCTGCATGTTTCTTTGATTTTACGTCTGTTCACTTGAAGTAATAATAATGATTAATATATGGGATTTACATAGTGCTGAATCTTGTGCAGTACACAAACCAAAGCGCTTGCATTCAAATTAGTCACGCGCATGCAACTGTTTACAC
>JASPKP010008648.1:0-11315 GCA_030674155.1 Stramonita haemastoma | reverse complement strand
ATCGTCATGCCACTTCCAAGAATTGACTTATTTAAATCCACTCTCACATACTCTGGTGGAACACTGTGGAATGAGATATCAACCCTCAACCTTCACAAAGCTTGCAGTGTTTCTGTTTTAAAAAAAGTCTATCACGTACATCTTATGGACAATATATCACTATTTTGATGAAAGGGATTTTATTTCGTAACACCATTGATAACTAATTCCATATAATTTCAATCATGTGTAAGTATTATGTCAACTCTTGACCACCACCCCCCAATACTTTTGTCCCCTCTTATTCTTGCCTCCTTCTCTTTCTCTCCCCCCACCCTCCCCTCTCAACACCCCTCTCGCTCCAGGGTTGTCTTTTGTCTCTCTATGTCTTCCTGCCTATCTCTCTGTCTGTTCTACCGGCTCCCTGTCTGTTTTTTGCTGTTTTTTTTCCCTTCGGTTGTCAGTCTGTCTGTCTGTCTGTCTGTCTGTCTGTCTGTCTGTCTGTCTGTCTGTCTGTCTGTCTGTCTGTCTCTCTCTCTCTCTCTCTCTCTCTCTCTCTCTCTCTCTCCCTCTCCTCTCTCTCTCTCTCTCTCTCTCTCTCCCATTCTTCTTTTCCCCCTTCCCCACCCCTTCTCTCTTTCCCCCACCATTATGTCTGTCTCTTGTGTAAAGCGTTTCTATTTCACTGAACTGTCTAGGTGCACATTATATCTCAGATTTATGATGAAACCTTTGTATAATCTTGTGTATGTTATGATTTTGCTCACTTAACATAAGTAGGTACTAACTTGCATAATTGTAGTTCTTATTGTTTCCCTGATCCTTCTTTTTCTCTCCTTTCACCTCCTCTTGCTCCTCCTCTCTCTCCTTCCCTCTATTCTGTTTTTTCTTTTTTCTTTGTCCATTTCTTCTTACCCTCTTCAGGAGCTGAAAAAGATAACAGCCCGCACCTTATTCCTCTCACTCACTCCCTGTCTCTCTTTTTAAATGTTATAGCTTTATGCTCATTATGCTCAAATCATACGATTGGTTGATCTATTCACAAATTTTGATTTTCATAGCTTTATAATTGAATTATGCGTTTGGATTGATTGGTTGATTGATTCACTTTTTAAAATTTTATTTATTATTGTTATTATTATTATTATTATTATTATTATTATTATTATTATTATTATTATTATTATTATTATTATTATTACTTTTTTTTTTAATGAGGGCTGGATGAAAACAAGCCACCATTGTGCTTAATCTTTTCCCTCAATAAAAATGTTCATTCATTCATTCATTCATTCTCTCTCTCTCTCTCTTTCTGTCTCATTGGCTGTACTGTCTGTCTGTCTGTCTGTCTGTCTGTCTCTCTCATATCAATATATCTTTTTTAATGTTAACTTGGAGAAATATTGTTAGTGATGAATAGTGGCTTCTCAGAGCAAGAGCTGGATGAAAAAAGGTGAATAATACCATCTCAGTATCAGTGAATAAATCAAATTGTCAAAGAGAAAGGAAAAGTCCAATCAAATTAATAATCTCAACATGTAAAGCTTGTAAGTAGTTAAGTGAGCAGCGTGGTGTGGAAGCCTGTAGAGCTAGAGGCACTCGGCTTCCTTCTCTCTGTCATCTCTTTCCACCTGCACATGCTGACACTGTGACAGAGACTGACAAATGCAGTTGCAAACAGGAACACAGGCTTACATAGCCTAGAGACCGTCAGAACTTGGCATTTTGGTCGAGATTTTTCTCCTGGAGTTAACATCAGTGCTGACTCCACTCTTCCAAAAAGTCCCTCAGATGAGACTTTAAACCCAAGCCCCGTGTGGGACCACATGCAGAATATCTTGTACACATGTTAAATCCTGTTCCGCTTTTCGAAATCGTTTGCCAGTGGGAACAGATGACATTTACAAAACTGCATACACACGGGGATGTAAAAAAAGCACAAGAGTACTTATTCCATTATCCTCAATATAAAAGAATAAAAGAAAGAATAAAAAAAGAACAAATACAATTGCAGACAGGAAAAAATGGGTGGCGCTGCACTTGTGGAGACAGGCTCTCCCCGGGACAGCAGTCTGAATTTCATTAAGAGAAATCTGCTGTGACATAAAGTGGTGTAGAAAAAAAAAGCCAAGCAGGGTTTGTAAGGTGTAAAAGTCCTTAAGTTCTGGGGAGCCCATTTCAAAGGCCTTCAAAGTCCTTAAAATAAAATAAAAATCCCACCTGTATACAGGCCTCCAGGTGCTTAAAAAAAGCTGAAATTTTACTTTTACCAGAGAGAGAGAGAGAAGAGAGAGAGAGAGAGAGAGAGAGAGAGAGAGAGAGAGAGGAGAGAGAGAGAGAGAGAGAGAGAGAGAGAGATGTCAAAAGTCAAAATTTTATTTCCAGATGGTACACTGAGTAATCTATAAGTTTGCCTTTTTCTTCATCAAGCCATCTATCTAGAAAAAAACAAACCAAACAAAAAACATACAAACAAACTAAACCAAAAGGAAACAGCAAGCTAACAACAAAACACAACAACAACAAAACCTGCCACCCAAAATACTTGATTACAACATTTTTACAACAAAATTTTTACAGGGTGGGGTGGGGTACTGTGAGATGGGGTGGGGTGGGGTGGGGTGAGTTGAAGTGGGATGGAGTGGGGTGGGGTGGGCCTGGGGAGGGGTGGGGTGGAGTGAGTGATTGGTAGTAGGCACCCATCAGTCTCGGAAGACTATGGAGTTGCGCTCTAGTCTTTAGAGCGCAAAGCCTGGGTAAGTAAGTATGGAGGGCAAGCTGTTACCCATGCAGCAGACCCCCCCTCTCCACACCACTGGAATGATCCATTGGAAAGGCAATGACCGATACCAATGGTTGAGTACCGTGCAGGAGCCACCAGAACGTTGCCATATACAGCCCCGAGCCGCCCTGGGACTCCAACTCCCCAATTTTTTCTCAGGGATGGGGTGTCTAAACACGACACCTGTGTGCATACTGTTTTTGTTTTGTTTTGCTTTTTTAATTTTGTCATCCGCTCCTACCGCACACAATGGCCTACTTTTTTGAAAGGTGGAACGAGGTTTCAAAGTGTGCACAAGCTGTTCTGCGTGCGTTCGCACACGGGGCCTCGGTTTATAGTCTTATCCGAATGACTTTGACATTCAGTTCGATTTTTTTCCGTCAAACTGGGAAGAAAGGGCGAGCTGGGTATGAACCCAGAAACTCACGGTTTACCAGACCTGCCTACCTCTACGATTTTATCGTATTTTTACGATTTTGTTAAAACCCTAAATACGAAAATACGATTTTCCTGATAATTTTTTTTTTATATAATACGATTTTGACAACCCACACACACACACACAAATAAAATAAAACCACAGCAAAGGGTTAAAGGGAAGTAGCCGATATTTACTTTCATTGTTCGCGATTACCTCCCTTGTCTGCGTTACCCGAGACAGTTAGTCGTCACTAAACGCCCCCCCCCCCCTCTCTCTCTCTCTCTCTCTCTCTCTCTCTCTCTCTCTCTCTCTCTCTCTCTCTCTCTCTCTCTCTCTCTCTCTCTCTCTTTCTCTCTCTCTCTCACTCTCTCTCTCTCTCTCTCGACTAGACTTTTCTCTCTCTCTCTCTCACATACACACGCACACGGGCACGCGCACACACACATAGACACACATAGACACACACACAGACACACACAGAGTGACACACACACACTTGCTCTTGATCTCTGGCTCTGGCTCCCTCCCCCCACCCCCCTCTCTCTCTCCTCTCTCTCTCTGTCTCTCACTCTGTGTGTCTGACTGTGTGTGTCTTTGTCTGTCTGTCTCTCCCTCCCCCCTCTCATATCTCTGTCTCTATCTCACTGTCTGTCTCAGTGTCTGTCTCAGTGTCTGTCTCTCAGATACACACTCTCACTTTTTCTAAGTCTTACACACACACAGACACAGACACCCCCCCCCACACACACACACTTTATAATAATTATATACATACATTCACATACTGTACAGGCTTGCTTGCTCTCTCTGTGTCTCTGTCTCTCTCTCTGTCTCTGTCTCTCTGCCTCTGTCTCTGTCTCTCTCTTTCTCTCTCTTTCTGTCTCTGTCTCTTTCCGTCTCTGTCTCAATCTGTCTGTCTCATTCTGTCACATCTCTGTCTCTATCTCACTGTCTGTCTGTCTGTCTCAGTGTCTATCTCTCAGATACACACTCTCACTCTTTTTAAGTCTTACACACACACACACACACACACACACACACACACACACACACACACACACACACACACACACACACACACACACACACACACACACACACACACACACACACTTTATACATATTATTCACATACTGTACACACTTGTTTGCTCTGTGGTGTAAAAGTTCATGGTGTTTTTCGTGGTGTAGCGTAGTCTTCCTTGGTGAAGCGTAATCTTCCTTGGTGAAGCGTAATCTTCCTTGGAGTAGCGTAGTCTTCCTTGGTGTAGCGTAGGCTTCCATGGAGTAGCGAGGTCTTCCTTGGTGTAGCGTAGTCTTCCATGAAGTAGCGAGGTCTTCCTTGGTGTAGCGAGGTCTTCCTTGGTGTAGCATGGTCTTCCTTGGTGTAGCATGGTCTTCCTTGGTGTAGCGAGGTCTTCCTTGGAGTAACGTATTCTTCCTTGGTGTAGCGAAGTCTTCCATGGTGTAGCGAGGTCTTCCATGGTGTAGCGAGGTCTTCCTTGGTGTAGCGAGGTCTTCCTTGGTGCAGTCTTTCTTGGGGTAGCGTAGTCTCCCTTGGTGTAGCGAGGTCTTCCTTGGTGTAGCGTGGTCTTCCTTGGTGTAGCGAGGTCTTCCATGGTGTAGCGAGGTCTTCCTTGGTGTAGCGAGGTCTTCCGTGGTGTAGCGAGGTCTTCCTTGGTGTAGCGAGGTCTTCCTTGGTGTAGTAAGGTCTTCCATTGTGTAGCGAGGTCTTCCTTGGAGTAGCGTGGTCTTCCTTGGTGTAGTCTTTCTTGGAGTAGCGTTAGTCTTACCTAGCGTAGAGTATTCTTCCTTGGTGTAGTGTTTTCTGTTGTGTACCGTAGTTTCTCTTGGAGTAGCATAGTCTATCTTGGTGTAGCGTAGTCTTCCTTGGTGTAGCGTAGTCTCCTTTGGTGTAGCGTAGTCTTCCTTGGTGCAGCGTAGTCTTCCTAGGTGTGACATAGTCTTCCTTGACGTAACGTAGTCTTCCTTGACGTAACATAGTCTTCCTTCGTGCAGCGTGGTCATCCGAGGTGTGACATAGTCTTCCTTGACATAACGTAGTCTTCCTTGACGTAACGTAGTCTTCCGTGTAGTAGCGTAATTTCCGTGGTGTTGTTTTCCGCGGTATAATATTGTCTTCCATGGTGTTGTTTCCTGTAGCGTAGCGTAGTTTCCGTGGTGTTTTCCGTGGTTTGGGGTAGTCGTCTATGCTGGTGTTTACCGCAGTGTAGCCGAGTCTTTCCTGGTGTTCTATTCCATGGTGGAGCGTAGTTTTCCATGGTGTTGTTTTCCGTGGTGGAGCGTAGTTTTCCATGGTGTTCTTTTCCGCGGTGTAGCGTAGTTTTCCATGGTGCTCTTTTCCGCGGTGTAGCGTAGTTTTCCATGGTGTTTTCCGTGGTGGAGCGTAGTTTTCCATGGTATTGTTTTCCGTGGTGGAGCGTAGTTTTCCATGGTGTTCTTTTCCGCGGTGGAGCGTAGTTTTCCATGGTGGTGTTTTCCGTGGTGTAGCGTTGTCTTTCGTGATGTTTTCAGTGGTATAGTGTAGTTTCTATGGTGGTGTTTTCTATGATGTAGCGTAGTATTCCTTGGTGTGGTGTAGTCTTCCATGGTGTTGTTTTCCGTGATGTAGCGTAGCCTTAAATAATAAATAAATAATTACATAGAATGTATATAGCGCTTTATCTTGCAAAAACAAATCAAAGCGCTTGGAAAACTACCCCAAAAACAAATCAAAGCCTTCCATGGTAGACTCGGGTGTGGTGTTTTCCGGGGTGCAGTCATCCATGGTGCAGACTTCTGTGGTAAGTTCTTCACTGTGTTGTACAGCCATGGCATCAGAGGAGCCTGAAAAGGAAAAAGTTTAGTTGAAGAATGAAAACTCACAGTTTGGATTTCTTTTTGTTTGGCTATCATTTCTCGGCTAGAGCTCCAAGGCTCACCAATGGTGAGATTTGGGGTATCCGACCTTTTTTGGGGTGTTTTTTATGTTTTGTTTTTTTTACTAACTTTAAGGTAGCTGCATTCCGACGGGAGATCTAATGTCATGAATGTTCATGCAGTGAACAAAGATGGTTTACTCTAGGTACACCTCAAAACACCTCTTCGAAAGGATTGCCCCCCCCCCCCCTGGCGTTAATACTAGTCCTGACTTCACTCTCCAGAAGTCTTCAGGATGGGTCTATAAACTGGTAAACAACAAAACCATACATGGTCCAGGCTGATTGATGTGAGGTACAGATGTAAGCAAGGAGCTCATGCCCATTAATGTTTAGCTTTGATGTATGTGACTTTGTTTTCATCCATGACAAAGTTTTAGCATGAATTGTACTTTCCAGGTAAGGGTAAAACCTTCTGAAGCCCGAGTTCAGCTGCCTACATCAAGTGCTTGAAGAAAATGGCCACATATGCAAACTTCTCACCCAGAAGTTTCGCGTACCATGCAGTCAGTGATATTCCTAAGTAAGGTGTAGGGGCACAGGGATTTTCTTGAGTACACTCAGAACGTTCAGCTCAACATGCCCAACAAGCAGATGACAAACTGGTTTTACCTTATTGAGTGCTTCCCCTTGCTCGTGCCGCGTCCTCAGGCGTTGAAGTATCTAGGACGGGAACTGTCTTGATGACAGAAGGTTTCTGCATAAAAACCCTGGCATTTCAGAATTAAATGCCTGCCTCCACATACATACAGAGAGAGACAGCGAGACAGCGAGACAGACAGACAGACAGACAGACAGACAGACAGAGAGAAAGAAAGAGAGAGAGAGAGAGAGAGAGAGAGAGGAGAGAGAGAGAGAGAGAGAGAGAGAGAGAGAGAGAGAGAGAGAGAGAGAGAGAGAGAGTCGCATTTACAGGGGAACAAATTCACATACAGAAAGTAAATCTTAAGTAATGGGAGGTAATGCTCTTGTGATGACTTGCTCGCCCTTGGAGGTCAGCTTGAATTTCGCACAGAGAAATCTACGATAACTAAAACTACACAACGTGACGCAATGCGACGCGACTGGGCACGGTACAACACGGCACAGCACGGCACAGCACGGCACTCGACCCGACCCAGACCAACCCGACCCGACCCGGCACGGCACGACGCGGACCGACACGGCAAGAGACTTGACCCGAGCCGACCCGACCCGGCATTTCGCGATGCGACGCGACCCGACCCGGCATTACGCGACGCGACGCGACCCGGCATTACGCGACGCGACGCGATCCGACCCGGCATTCAGGGCACAACACCCGACACCTACAAGTAACAGAAACAGACTACGAATGTGCAGTCCATTCTGACATGGGCGCAGACATCCGAACATGAGCACGCATGCAATTAGTAGAACAGATAACAGATGTACTGAGTTATGTGGGCAGTTCCATTCCTGACATGCAGGATGTGGGGAGTCATGTCGAAGTGAGTCACTTGGCAGTGCAGGGATTCCATGCAGTGTAGTGTGGGGGAGTCTTCCATGGTGCAGTGTAGTGTGGGAGAGTCTTCCTGGTGCAGTGTAGTGTGGGGGAGTCTTCCATGGTGCTAGTGTAGTTCATTGTGTAGTCCACTGCGGTGTAGTTTTCCAAGTAGTTTCTCCTGGTGTAGTTTTCCTGGTGTAGTTTTCCTGGTGTAGTTTTCCTGGTGTAGTTTTCCTGGTTGTTTGTTATAGTTTTCCTGGGGTAGTTTTCCTGGGTAGTTTTCCTGGTGAAGTTTCCTGTGTAGTTTTTTTCCACTGGATCATAGGGCCTAAAAAAGAGCTGTGTGTAAAACAATAATATAAAAAAAACCATTTGGTTTTAATGTAACAAGATCACCATACTGTGGACAAATTGATTCTTTTGGCACCACTAAAATATCCATTTGTGGGGCTCCCCTGCTAAAGTGAACATCTTGCCCTCACATTACGCTCCATCCCTTTATGCGAGAATGCAGACCTGCTACAGCCAGCAGGTCAGCAGTATGCCCGATCAAACCTAACCAGCGTGCACCCTGCTACCTGGAAAACAGACAGGCTCTGTCAGGTACACAGTCATTATCCCCCGAAGCACTGTTTGTAAAACTAACTGCAGTGCCCCACCGACTCCTGGAGGAGTGAAGAGAGAAGTCCCCTCCACAGCCCTGGACAGCTGATCACAGTGGACAATGCAGAACTTTGGGACATAGGGAACTGGAGCCTGTCTCAGTGAAATAAAACAGCACAGAAATCGGAAATGAGTTTTCCCCTCGAGAGGGCATCCTTGATATCATTGTAGAGCTCACTTGCTCTAAAGCAAATACCAAATACTTTGCATGTTGTTGCAAACTATATTGTGCCATAAGTTTTCACTTGAGATTTTTGGGCCTAAAAATAAAATCTTGACTCCCAGCTATTTTATTATAGATTACTCTTTTGTCAGAAAAAGATCACATTGTATACTGAGAATATTTTTGCTATCATTAACATTATAATAATTATTATCATTACAAGTAGTATTACTATTAACATTATCATTAATATCATTATTCTGTGGATTGTTGATGTAAGCAAAGTGCAAACACCGATATTAAAAATGTTTTGATTTAAATTATGTTGAGATTGTCTTCATTCCTGACATACCTTTAGCATCAGCTTTACTCTCAATAAAAGAGGAAATATACAGTAAGGCACTTTAAAAAATCCGGTCATATACACAAACTTCTCACTCAGAATTTTTATAATCTCAGTGATATTCCTCAGCGAGACAGAGTGCATATTCTTCAGTACCCTCGGAAGGTTAAGCTATGGAACAGCCAACAACAACAAACAGATGGCATACTGGTGTTACTTTTTGGGTGCTTCCACTTGCTCGTGCCGCGTCCTCAGGCAGTGAAGTACCTAGGACGGGAACAGTCTTGATGACAGAAGGATTTTGCTTCTTCTTCTTCTTTGTCGACCGCTCAGACAGCAGCTAGTGTCTGTCCTATGAGCAGAACAGTGTTGGGCTTGCCGTAAAGCCCCTGACAAGTCAGGCCCAGCGCTTCCGACTTCCGCGTGGCGATGACAGAATGAGTCTACAAAGAGAAAAGCAAGATATTTTGAACTCAAATGCCTGCATACACACACACACACCACACACACACACACACACCACACACACACACACACACACAACACACACACACAACACAACACACAGACACACGAGAGAAGAGAGAGAGAGAGAGAAGAGAGAGAGAGAAGAGAGAGAGAGAAGAGAGAGAGAGAGAGAGAGAGAGAGAGAGAGAGAGAGAGAAGAGAGAGAGAGGAGAGAGAGAGAGAGAGAAAAGAGAGAGAGAGAGAGAGAGAGAGAGAGAGGAGAGAGAGTATATATAATGTTTTGTATTCTGTACCTTTTAGAAAACGCACAATTGTTATGGATGTGTTAGCCAGTATGTCAAAGCACTTTCATCGCATTAACTGCTGACCTTTTCTTTGGTCCAGGCCAACTACTACTGCTTCTGCAATTACTACTATTATTTCTTCTGCTATGAAGAAGAGAAGAAGAAGAAGAAGAAGAAGAAGAAGAAGAAGAAGAAGAAGAAGAAGAAGAAGAAGAAGAAGAAGAAGAAAAGAAAGAAGAAGAAGAAGAAGAAGAATCGTGGTAATAATAATGCACCTTAATTACTCTATGTTTCTCGATATTAACTTCCCTGCTTCATTTGATGTCTTGCCTAGCTTTATATAAAGATATGTATTCAATACAATAAACTGCAGGTGACATTTTGTTCATTAAAGGGCCTACAGGTACAAGTAACAAAACTTTAATAGCTAAGGTGATGCATTTCTAATTGTAATTATTCAGAAATCATTGGTACCCAGCTTTAATCTTGACAGTACTTGACAAATCAGAGGGACATATCTTTCATAACTTGTATTCATGCTTGCTGGTGCTTATTTTCATTTATGTATACAGGGATGCAAAATATCAAAAATGCACCATAAAGGTGTGAAAGTTTTCTTTTTGGGGGGGTAAGTTATGGAAAATAACATTCAACATAAATCTAAGACTTCACAGTGGTACCACGAAAAACAAAAGCAGGAAAGAAGAAAATATTGTTGTGCACTTACCTCTGTGAGGTCTTGATACGTGTATCAGTCACGTCAGAGACAGGGCCAGAAAACTAAGATGACCCTCATGACTTTTGACATCTATGCTAAGACTTTTAGGGAATCAGGGCGAGATGGAAGAGACCCGGAAGGTCGAGCAAATGCTTGAACAAAGTCTGAGGGCTGGATGTGTCCTTTCCCCTCCAGCACTGTGTGCAAGGGTTTTGCTGGCTGTGCCAGTTTAGGACACCAAAGCCAATGTCGACGCCTAGTCTACCAATCTGTGTGATCACACGTAAGGTTCAAAGGCTCCTGATGATGTTCTGAAATCCGCAATCATTGAGCCTTACATAAAACCCCAGGGACGAATGAATTTGAGCTTTGGAAATGCGAAAGACTGAGGTACATTTGTGGACAGTATGCACACAGGCATTGACAGGTTGTACTCAGTACAAGTATACCTGTGAAGTACGCATGGTAGCGGTTTTATGGCAGGAGGCTTTGCATTCCTTACCTTTCACATGCTGCTGCATGTCGAATATCAGATGTCCACAGAGACCCCAGTCCTTCCTGCTCTCACTGCATTTGATCTCTGAATTGTTTCAGCCTAGTGGGAGCTGATCCTAGATCCCTGGGCAACAATGCTAGGCTCTGCATCGGATTTGCTCTTCAGGGGCATGTCTTTCAGGAACGTGCCCTTCAGGGGCTTATTCTTCAGGAGTTTGCCCTTCAGGGGTTTGTGTTTCAGGAGTGTGCCCTTCAGGGGTTTGTCTTTCAGGAGTGCCCTTCAGGGGGTTGTCTTTCAGGAGTGTGCCATTCAGGGGGTTGTCTTTCAGGAGTGTGCCCTTCAGGGGGTTGTCTTTCAGGACTGTGCCCTTCAGGGGGTTGTCTTTAGGACTGTGCCCTTCAGGGGCTGGTATTCTAGGAGTGTGCCCTTCAGGGACTTGTCTCTCAGGATTTTGCCCTTCAGGGGCCTTTATTGCATTACGAGTCTGCCCTTCAGGGGCTTGTTTTGCATGTTTTTTTTGTTTTTTTTTACCCTTCAGGGGCTTGTTTTGCATGCATGATTTTGCCCTTCAGGGGCCTGTTTTGCATGTTTCTG
>JASPKP010008647.1:0-11316 GCA_030674155.1 Stramonita haemastoma | reverse complement strand
GGGGGGGGGGGGGGGGGGGGCAGGTATGTGTGTGTGCAAATATATATGTGCACACATGTAATGTGTAGATTTATGTGTGCTGTGCACTTCACTTGTCAGTTGTGTGTGTGCTTACCAGAGTGTACTCTAAATTGGTTGCATTAAATTTAAAATGAGGCGTATGAAACAATGAAAGAATGCATACTGCACCTACTTGTTATCCATGTCACCAAAGTTTTTATTTTATTTATACTTCTGGTTTTTTATCATTGTCATACAAAAACATTTTTATTTCTCACAATAATGGTAGTTAACTTCAGTTCTTTTATTCACATCACATGACCAAGCCCACTAAAATGTCTGAATGAAATCATAATTTTCTACCTGTCATTACATATTGGTAGATCTATCTATCTACGCCTTCTTTTCTGCCAGGTGTTGTTATTGTTTACCTCTCTGATGCCGTCTCTTTTCCGTTTGACCTCGGCCATAACCCAAGGCTGCAGGCTCTGGGTGTACAGACGATGCATTGAGAGCGGAGCCCAGATACCACACCGTAAACGTCTGTTTCTTCCACCCTGCGTCTGTCTCTTCTTCTTTTGCAACCCCACTTTCGGACACATTACTGCTCGACTCCTGTTTTTTCGTTTTAGAATGTGCATCTGTCTCTGAAGCACTGACCGCGTGTGCAGTCTTTGTCGCCGCTGAGCACTCGCTTTCTGCTTCCTTAGTCTCCATTTTGAATAAGAGCAGACGAACAGTCCCGGCAACCCCACGACAAGATTAAAAACAAAAACAAAATGTGAAGCTTTTCCGGGTCACCTTATTATTCTTTTTGTCTGCTCCAAGAACAGGTCGATCCAATGCATTTCTTCTTTTCTTCGACAGATGAAAATGTCCTTAGGCCTACTGTGCTTCACAGTAGTCACAATTTATCAGTTGTCATCCACGCACTGCTGCTTGCACACTGCAATTGCCCACTGCAAAAAAACAAGGTGAGACCAACAGGGCAATGACACACACTGAACACAAGGCTGACTTTTGGGGGTAGTTCTTTCATTGATCTCTTTTATACAAATCTACACCATTGCTTGCTGACAAGACGCCAGCGGAGCAAAGTTTTTGGAACAAACAACCACACGGTAGCTTGTCACTCTGTTGTCGAAACAAAAAACGCTTAAAACCTGTTGCAAATCCGACTGATCGCCCTCGTGTTTTTCTCTATGACGTCACTATCTTTTTGACAGAAGAGTGCCGAATATGAGAAGGAGGGATCTCAAAATAGGGGCGTGGTTAAGGGCTGGTGGTAGGGGGGAGGCGCGCGCGCGCGCACACACACACACACACACACACATAGAGGCACATGACTGCTGATTTGTTACTAGGATCCGAGTCCGTGAGGAAATAAATGCGTCGCCGTTGTTGTGTTGTCTGTCATACAAGTTGCTGTTATCAGTATCGTTGTCTTTTAACATTGCTCAGGTGTACATGACGTACAGAATGTTTGGGGCTTCTTTGATTGTTTGTTTGATAGATGTTGACTCATTTGTCATTAAAAAAAAATTCTCTCTCAAATAATAATCACAGTTGACTGGGAAACTTTAGTGAATAAACTGATGATAAAATTCTATTTTCAAAAAATCATTGAAAAAAGCAGGTAGGACTTTTCAACCAGACGTCAAGTGCTAATTACTTCTAATCAGGGATATACTGGTGCTTTATGAATGCGTGTACCTGAAAACATTAGTGATGATGATGATGATGATGATATATGGAATTTATATAGAGCTGAATCTAAAAATAATATGAATTTTTAAAAAGCAGCCAAAACGCCGGCTAGCCTTCTGATTTTTGTTTTTAATCCTTGGCTAGAACTCCAAGGTTTACCAATTGTGAAGTTTTGTGTATAGGACCATTGACCACCACTAAGGTAGCTGCATTCCGACTTCTGGGTTGATGTCTAGACACACCATCAGTGTCTATCTGTCTGTCTATCTATCTATCTATCTATCTATCTATCTATCCCTTAGTCTGGCGACCGTGGGGGCACCCCTGAAGTTCCTTCCATTCCTCTCTCTGTTCTGCCTTTCTCAGGGTTTTGTTGAGTTCTAGGCCTGTCCATTCGCTGATGTTGTCCTCCCATCTCTTCCTTGGCCTGCCTCTTTTTCTTTCTCCTTGGACAGTGCCTTGCAGTATTGTTTTTAACAAGTCCTTTTGATCTTGTGACATGCCCATACTATTTAAGTTTACACTTCCTTAGGATTGTAAACAGGTTTTCGTAGGGCCCAATGGTCTGCTGGATTCTGTTATGCACTTCTTTGTTGCTTATGTGGTCTTTGTAGGAGATGCCAAGGAGTCTCCGGAAGCATCTCATCTCTACCGCATGTACTCTTCTCTCCAAATTGGCTGCCAGGGTCCACGATTCACAGGTATAGCCTATAGGAATATGGATATGACAAGGGAGCGCATTAGTCTGATCTTGAGTTGAGTAAGATATTGGTATCTTTCCATCTGTGTGCATGTTGGAAACTAAAAAAAAAGAAAAGAAAAGAAAAGAAAAAATACATTAAAGTGGAAGTAAAAAGCACAAGTAACCTACCTACAAGTCCAATATTCTTTGTTTTCCCCTCTCATTGTTACTTGGTAGTTTGTAAAATTGAATTAATACAGGACCATAAATTATTAGTTTGAATAATTGTGAATAACTTTTACCGTTTTTCTATTGTTTTGTCTTTAAAAAGCGGCTTTGGCTCGTGCGACACTTTGGTGCTTGGCGGGCCGTTCTCTCCTGCTGCTTCAACAGAATTTTTTTCATTTTTGGGGAGGCCCGAGGCGCCAGGGTGGGAGACATTCGCCTGGCTGGGGACCTTCTGTCTACAATAGTCCCTAAATCGGAGTTCTTCCGCTGGGACTCTAATATAACTTAAATAACAACTTTTTTTTCTTTTCACTTTCTTTTTCTACTTGTCTTTTTTTTTTTTTTTTTTTTTAGAGAGAGAGAGAGAGAGAGTGTGTGTGTGTGTGTGTGTGTGTGTATGTGTGTGTGCGGGCGCGCACGAGTGTGTGCGTGTGTGTGTGTGTGTGTGTGCGCGTGTGTGTTGCTGTTGGAGATTAAGCAATTTTCCAAGTCTAGAATTTATCACAGTTTGTTTTTTCAAAAACATCCAGACCCAGGAGTGAAGACAACAAAGTTGTTTTTTCTTTCTCCTGAATCTGGTGCCTCTACACAGGGATGGGAGTGAAATACCTGGCTTTGGTGGGAGCCACACCTGTACACACAGGAGGTAGGTGGAAGGTGGCAGGGTGGTTAAGGTGTTCGCCCTGCCAACAAATAAACAGGGAGGTTTTGGGTTCGATTCCCAGCCTCACCCTTTCTTCATAGTTTGATGAAAAATCAAACTGAGTGATAACGTCATTCGAAAGAAAATATAAACCGAGGTCCCGTGTGTGAACGCATGCGGAGCATCTTGCGCACATGTTGAAAACTCGTTTCGCCTTTAGGAAGAGCAGGCCATTGTTTGCCCGTAGAAGTGGATGACAATTTTTTTTTAAAATAAATAAAAACCAGCATGCACACAGGTGATATGTTTAGACACCATCCCCGAGGAAAAATCGTGGAGTTGGAGTCCCCAGGGCCGTTCGGGGCCGTATATGGCAACGTTCTAGCAGCTCCTGCTATAGCACTGGAACCATGCGTATTGGCGATTGCTTTTCCAATGACCATACCAGCGACGTGAAGAGAAGGTATCTGCTGCATGGGTAACAGCTTCCCTCCATACTTACTTACCCAGGCTTTGCGCTCTACAGCGTAGGGCTCAACTCCAGTCTTCCCAGACTGACGGATACCTTCTGAAACACAGCCTCTGTTCAGCATCTTGACTGGAGCGGTTGTTTCAAACTGATAAAAGTCACTGATAACCCCCATCCTTTTTTTTTCATTCCTAAGCTACAGCTCCAAGGGTCACCAATGGCAAGATTTTTACATATATGTGACTGCTTTTGCCAGCCATGAAGGTGGCCGCATTCCGACTTCTGGGATGTATACTAGGTATGTGTGTATTTCTGTAACCTGCCTAACTCTGACTTGAATTACGGGATTTTTAATGTGCGTATTTGATCTTCGGCATGTATGTGAGCTCTTTGGCATCTATTCCTACTGACAAAATGGCCTACTCTTCCAAAAGGTATAACAGGCTTTTAACGTGTGTGTAGGATGTTCTGTACATTTGTACTCAGGGCCTGGCTTATCCGAAGGGCTTTTTTCTTTTTTTAATTATTGTTTTTTTTTTTTTTTTTTTTTTTCCGAAAGGCTTTAGGGAGAGTGGAGTCAGTAGCCTACTGATGTCAACTCCCAGCTAAACCCGGGTGGGTGATTATCCCCCTTGAACCTTCAAAAATTCAGTCACCTTGTGTGGTGATAAGCTTTCAAAACCCTTTCAGATCCTTATTCATTTATTCTTTTATTTCAAGGATAATGGAATAAACATGCATGTGATTTTTTTTTTTTGCATCCAGTCCTTGTGTGTATGCAGTTTTGTAAATTTTGTATACTTTGTCATCCATTCCTTGAAGTCACACACAAACACAAAAGAACTTTTGGGGGGCTCCTTTTTTAAAAAAAATTTTCTTCTGATACAAGTATGAAAGCGTTTTTTGTCAAACACAAATATCAAGAGAGATAAAAGCCTCAAAATACATGGCACTGAAAAAAACAATTTATAATATGAGCGCAACAAAAAAACATATTCTCTCTCTCTCTCTCTCTCTCTCTCTTGCTTTCTCCCTCTGCATGTGTCTTTGTGAGGATGCCTGATGAAAACAATAATACTTTTTGTCTGTGTACACACAACTGCCTATAGCACATCACATGTTAGTAAAACTTAACAGCATTAAATGGATGCAAACAATGGTTTATCATTTTTTTTCTTCCTATCACACATGATATACAAAAAAAAACTTCTTTCCTTCTCTCTCTCTCTCTCTCTCTCTCTCTCTCTCTCTCTCTCTCTCTCTCTCTCTCTCTCTCTCTCTCTATCTATCTATCTATCAAATCAGGGCAAGGGCCGGATTAAAAAAGGTATGTGAATGCATACCTGTCACCCTTAAAAAGTAAAGACTATTCTCTCTCTCTCTCTCTCTCTCTCTCTCTCTCTCTCTCTCACACACACACACACACACACACACACACACACACACACACACACACACACACACACACACACACACACCACACACACACACACACACACACACGGACCATGAAGTCATTACAGATCAAACACATACACACACAAACGCTCCATTCTACCTAACACTTTTCCAGCACATACCTCAAATCTCTCCATCAACATGAAAATAAATAATGGATCAAAAACGCTTCATTCATTCTCTGACCCTGTCTGTCTGTCTGGATGGTATGTCGGATTCAAAGCCCGCCCAGTGGATGGTGGTCTAGAGGAAGCACGCCTGTCTAAAAACCAAAAAGTCCAGGTTCAAAGTGTGTGGTGGTTCAGTCCCCATTTGAACCTGAAACTGTTTCCCCATCCATTAGACCATGAGTGGTGGTCTGGGTGCGAGTCTCTCGGATGAGATGATAAACCCAGGTCCTGTATGTTACACATATTCAGCGCATGTAAAAGAACCCTCAGCAACAAGAGAGTTGTCCCTGGCAAAATTCTGTAGAAAAAGCCACTCTAATAGGGAAACATATCCCCCCCCCCACCATTGCCCTTCAGGGATGATTAAAGTGTTTTGACTTGACTTGACTTGACTTACTTGACTTGACTTGACTCAGCTAGACCCTGAGGTTCACCAATGGTGATATTTTGTGCATGTGACTGTCCCCCCCCCCCTCCCCCACTTCACCATTTACATAGCTGTATTACAACTTTGGGAAGATTTTCTCCCCAAAAACCAGGATCACTAAAATAAATGACACTAGTCATCTCTGTCCTTTTTTTTTTCTCCTCCTCCCTCCCCCCCACCCCACCCCCACCCCCCAACAGCCCACAAATCCAGTAAAACTCAGTCAAGGGTCTAGGGCCCAGTGCTAAAATTAATGCACACCTTCCTTTTACCAAGTAAAGTGTGGTCAGTTTCTGCTATAATTAGCACCAGCTGGGATGGGATGGGATGGAATGGATAGCAGCTGAGGGGAAAAAAAAAAGTTTTTTTAAAGGGATAGCAGCTGATGGTAGCTAAAAGTGGGGAAAACTGACAGCTCTGTCTCCCCCTCCCTCCCCCATGTCCCACTTTCCTCAAAGTTTTTTTGCGTCAAACACAGTGCAACACAAATCCAACATCACTCAGTTGGGCCTTGTCAAGAGTGCTAAATTAAGCGTGCCCCTTCCTTTTTTACTTAGTCCAAGTGTGGTCAGCTCCTGCTATAAATAGCACCAGCTGGCCCCCACCTAGGATGGGATGGGATGGGATGAGACAAGTAGCAGCTGAGAGGAGCTGAAAGTGGGGGAAACTGACCGCTCTGTCCCCCCCCACCCGTCTCCCCTCTCCCACTTTCCCTAAAGTTTTTTGTGTCATGTCATCCCGGAGCGTGCCTACTTTATGGTAGAGCCAATAAAAGCTGGGCTCAGAAGCAGGGTGCTGGTTTTGCTGAGGATGTTGAGGTGGGGGTCCAGGGACCGCCCCAACCCCTCCACGATGCCTATGGCCAGGATGATGGTGGCGAAGTTCGACTCCAGCTGAATGTGGTGTACGACTGAGCACAGCAAACACGTCAGACAGCAACGCAGACACCTGCAGCTGAAAGAACAGAGACGATGTCAGTGAGTGAGAAAGAGAAGTTGCAAACAGCATCAGACAGTAGTGCTGACACCTGCAGCTAAAAGAAAAAGAGACGATGTCAGTGAGTGAGAGAGAGAAGAACAGAGATGATGTCAGTAAGTGAGAAAGAGAAGTTGCAAACACTGACACCTGCAGCTGGAAAAATCAGAGACAATGTCAGTGAGTCAGAGAAAGCGAACAGAGACGATGTCAGTGAGTGAGAGAGAGAAGAACAGAGACGATGTCAGTGAGTCAGAGAGAGAAGAACAGAGATGATGTCAGTGAGTCAGAGAGAGAAGAACAGAATGATGTCAGTGAGTCAAAGAGAGAAGAACAGAGATGATGTCAGTGAGTCAGAGAGAGAAGAACAGAGATGATTGTGGGGACAGTGAGTCAAAGAGAGAAGAACAGAGATGATGACAGTGAGTCAGAGAGAGAAGAACAGAGATGATGACAGTGAGTCAAAGTGAGAAGAATGAGTCAGAGAGAGAAGAACAGAGATGATGTCAGTGTCAAGAGAGAAGAACGAGATGATGTCAGAGTGAGAAAGAGAAGAACAGAGATGATGAGTGACAGTGAGTGAAGAGACAGAGACATGTCATGAGAGAAAGAGAATACAGAGACTATGTCAGTGAGTTAGAGAGAGAAGAACAGAGACTATGTCAGTGAGTCAGAGAAAGAAGAACAGAGACTATGTCAGTGAGTCAGAGAAGAAGAACAGAGACTATGTCAGTAGAGGAGAAGAGACGATGTCAGAGGGAGAAAGAAGAACAGAGACGATGTCAGTGAGTCAGAGTAAGAGCAGAATGCATGAGTCAGAGAAGAAGAACAGAGACGATGTCAGTGAATCAGAGTCAGTCAGAGAGAAGAAAGAATCGTGATCAGAGAGGAGACAAAGATGTCAGTGAGTCAGAGAGAGAGCAGAGAACAGAGACGTATGTCAGTGAGTAGGATGAGAAAGGCAAGAACAGAGACGATGTCAGTGAGTCAGAGAGAAGAACAGAGATGATGTCAGTGAGTCAAGAGAGAGAAGAACAGAGACGTATGTCAGTGCAGATCAGAGAGAGAAGAACAGAGAGATGTCAGTGAGTCAGAGAGAGAAGAACAGAGACGATGTCAGTGAGTCAGAGAAGAGACAGAGTTATGCATAACACAGCGACAGAACAAGATGATGTCGTGGGCAGCAGAAAGAACAGAGACAAGTCATATGAGAAAGAAAACAAACGTACAGTAAGAAAAGAGAATTGCAAACACCGACACAACCGCACTGAAAACACACACAGACGAACTAGACATAAAACACACACACACACACACACACACACACACACACACACACACACCACACCACACCACACCACACCACCACACACACACCACACACACACACCACACACACACACACACACACACACACACACACACCACACCCACCACCCACACCACACACACACACACACACACAACACACACACACACACACACACACACACACCACACACACACACACCACACCACACACACACACAACTACAACCGCTACTCATACCACAACACACACCACATCACACACACACACCACACACACCACACACTAACACACACACACTACACACTACACACACACACACACACACTCACACTCTCTCTCTCTCTCACACACACACTACAATTCCCCCCACACACACCCCCATACACAACCCCCCCCCCCCCCCCCCCCAACACCCCCCACGACCCCTGACCTTGGAGAGCTGCAGTGTGGTTTCGCGGGCGGCGTTGACCAGTTTGGCCATGTCCTGCCGGAAGGCCTCAGGGTCCTGACACTCCATGCGCTCAGACTTCTGCAGAAACAGGTCCGCCACCACCTCCCCCTGCACACACCTCGCACCTTCAATTCACCTGTCCTTCAAGTTTCAGGGAGTTGAGTGTGTGTGGGTGTGTGGGAGGAGGGGGGGGGGTAATTTTTTTAAAAAAAAGTTATTATTATTTTATTCTTGTTTCTTGTATATCTTATTTTATTTATTTATTTATTTATTTTTTTATTTTAATTCTTTCATATCGAGGATAACAGAATAACCAAACGTAATCTTTTTTTACATCCAGTCCCCAAGTGTATGCAGTTTTGGAAATGTCATCTGTTCCCACCGGCACATGATGGCCTACTCTTATGAAAAGCGGAACAGGATTTAACGTGTGCGCAAGACGTTCTGCATGCGTTCGTACACGGGGCCTTGGTTTATAGTCTCATCCGAAAGACTTTGGGGGGGAGTGATGTTGACTCCAAGGGGAAAATCCCCTTGACCAGGAATCGAACCCGGGTCGTTAAATTGTGAGCGCAATGTTCTGACCACTAGGCTATATCCCGCCCCAGTTGGGGGGGGGGGGGGGAGGGGGGAGTCATTTTTTTTTTAAAGTCATTACCATCATTGATCGAAAGGACTTGCAAAAACAATTAGATGACAAGATTTACAAAACTGCATACACACGGGGACTGGATGTAAAAAAAAGCCCATGAGTGCTTATGCCATTATCCTCGTTATAAACGAATGAATAAATAAATAAATGAATAAATATAAATAAATACTGCAAGGCACTGGCCAGGGAGGAAGAAAAAGAGGCAGACCAAGGAAGAGATGGGGAGGACAACATCAGCGAATGGACAGGCCTAGAACTCAGCCAAATTTTGAGAAAGGCAGAACAGAGAGAGGAATGGAGGGAACTGGTTGTCAAGTCTTCAGGGGTACCCCCACAGTCGCCAGACCATGGGATAGATAGATAGATAGATAGATAGATAGATAGATAGATAGATAGATAGATAGATAGATAGATAGATAGATAGATAGATAGATAGATAGATAGATAGATATCATCATTGCTACGAGACCAGCCATTCAAATGAGACTATAAACCAAGGCCTTGTGTGCGCACGCATGCAGAACATCTTAAGCACATGTTAAAAACCTGTTCCGACTTTCAGAAGAGCAGGCCATTGTGTGCCAGTAGGAGCGGATGACAACAAAATAAAAAACCAGCATGCTCACAGATGTCATGTTTAGACACCATCCCTGAGGAAGAATCGGGCAATTGGGAGTCCCCAGGGCAGTTCAGGGCTGTATATGGCAACATTCTGGTGGCTCCAGTGACAGCACTGGAACCATTTGTATCGGTGATTTCCTTTCCAATGGACCATTCCAGTGATGTGGAAAGGATGGGAGGGGGGGGGGGGGCTTGTCTGCTGCATGGGTAACAGCTTGCCCTCCATACTTGCTTACCCAGGCTTTGCGCTCTAGAGCCTAGATCGCAACTCCATAGTCTTTTGAAACTGATGGATGCCTACCACAATTAGTAGTATACTATTATCACACTACAAACAGAAGATTCCCAGACACACAGACAACATTCAACAGATCAGGTGACACACCTGGCCTCTGACCACAGCCGTGAACACCTGACGTTACAGACACACAGACAGACAGACACACAGACAGACAGACACACAGACAGACAGACAGACACACAGACAGACAGACAGACAGACACACAGACAGACAGACAGACAGACAACATTCAACACACCTGGCCTCTGACCACAGCAGTGAACACCTGACATTACAGACAGACAGACAGACACACAGACAGACAGACACACAGACAGACAGACAGACAGACACACAGACAGACAGACAGACAACATTCAACACAGGTGGCCTCTGACCACAGCGGTAAACACCTGACATTACAGACACACAGACAGACAGACAGACAGACAGACAGACAGACAGACAGACAGACAGACAGACAGACAACATTCAACACAGGTGGCCTCTGACCACAGCGGTAAACACCTGACATTACAGACACACAGACAGACAGACAGACAGACAGACAGACAGACAACATTCAACACACCTGGCCTCTGACCACAGCAGTGAACACCTGACGTTACACACAGACAGACAGACAGACAGACAGACAGACAGACAGCATTCAACCCACCTGGCCTCTGACCACAGTGGTCAACACCTGTCGTTACAGACACACAGACAATGGGGACGGAATAGCCTAGTGGTCAGAACATTGCACTGGCAATTTGATGACCCGAGTTCGATTCCTGTTGGAGGGGATTTTTCCCATGGAGTTAACATCAGTGCTGACTCCACTCTTTCCAAAAGTCTTTCGGATGAGACTGTAAACCCAAGTCCCATGTGCGAAGCACGCAGAACATCTTGCGCACATGTTAAATCCTGTTCCGCTTTTCGGAAGAGTAGGTCATTGTGTGCCGGTGGGAACAGATGACAATATCTACACAACTGCACACACACGGGGACTGGATGAAAAAAAAGCACATGAGTGCTTATCCATTATCCTCAATATAAAAGAATAAATAAAATTAAAAAAAAATAATAATAAAAACAACCCACCTGGCCTCTGACCACAGCGGTGAAACACCTAATGTTACAGACAGACAGACAGACAGACAGACAGACAGACAGACAGACAGACAGACACCATTCAACCCACCTGGCCTCTGACCACAGCGGTGAACACCTGGCGGAA
>JASPKP010008646.1:0-11317 GCA_030674155.1 Stramonita haemastoma | reverse complement strand
CAGTAAAGGGCCTTAAAAAACGGCCCCCAAAAAGGACAAAACCCCGTCCTAACTTTTCACAGCATCGAAACTAGTTCTATCTTCCCATGAATAATCTTTCGAACGAAAAGGTCAATCAGAAACCCTGAAACCAAAATTTTGTGGGAAAAGGTTAAAGGGACTTTGCTGAAACTGCTTCGAGCCCACGGCAATGGAAAAAAGTTGTAGATCCCCGGACTGTTTTCATAAAAAGGGGGTTAACTGGTAATGTTTACAAACAACAAAACTCAAAAACCCCCAAAAAAAACCCCTTTTTTCTACGCTTGATCTTTATCCTTTTTTGGGCCTTTGGGGGGAAAAACCGGGAAAAAAAATCTTCCCAAAGAGGGGAAGCAAAAACAAAAAAACCCCAAAAAACAAAACACAAAACCCCACCCCCCCCACCCCCCCAACCCCACCAATCCAAAAATTTTTATGAAACACTTTTAAATTTCCTGTTTCGCTTTTCGAAAATTTAGGCCCAAAGGGGAACCCCGGTGGGAAAAATTTTGGCCCAAGTTTTAAAAAAAAATTTGCCCAAAAACGGGGCCCTGGATTAAAAAAAAAAGGCCAAATTTGGCTTTTCCTTTTTCCTTTCGAAAAAAAAGGGTTTTTTAAATTAAATTTTTTAAATAGGCCCTTAAACCCACACACACCCCCAACAAAACTCTCCTGGGGGGGCCTCTCCGGGGGGGTGGGGGGGGGGGGTCTGTCTCGGGGGGGGCGGGGGGGGGGGCGGGGGGGGGGGCGGGGGGGCGGGTCTGTCGGGCCTCCCACCTCCAAAAAACCGCTTCCTAAACCTCCATCCCCATTCCTCTCATCTCCTCCCCAAGGTCCCAAAACCCCAAAAGGGGGGCCCCCAACTTCCCGTCCCCCTCTCTCCTCACCCCCCCCCCCCCCTCTCTCAACCCCACCCCACACACCCCACCCCACCACAACACACACATACACATACAGACACCCCACATACACAACAAAACTCTCTTCTCTCTCTCTTTCTCTCTCTCCCCTCTCTTTTCTCTCTCTCTTTTTTTGTTTTTTGTGTTTGTTTTTCTTTGGGGTGTTTTTTTTTATTTTATTTGTTTTTTTATATATTTTTAATCGCTTCTTTTCCCTCCCTTTTTTCCATCTTTGATTTTTTCATTCATCAAATTTTTCCTTTTATTTTTTTTTTTTTAGGATCCCTGTTTCCCCTGTCGGGAAACCACTTTATTGGGGAAGAACGTAAAATTAAAAACTACTCCCAAATACAAACTACTACTATTTAACAAACTACTACTACTACTAACATACAAATTTCTGTACTATTTCAAAACCCTACACACTATTTAAAAAAATACTACTATACAAATACTACTACTACTACAAACTACTATTTCTACTACCCCTTTGAAAAATCAAACCTAAAAAGTTTTTTTCCGGGGTTTTTGAGAGGGAAAATTTTTTGGGGTGAAAAAGGTATGGGAGGGGGGGGGGGAAGGGGGAAGTTTTGTAAAGTAAAACGGGGAGGGGGAAAAAAGGGCCGAAAAAAGGGACCCCCCCCCCCCCCACCCAAAAAAAAGGGAGGGAAAAGGGGCCAAAACCAAAACAAAACCCAAAAAAAATGGAACCAAAAAAAAAAATTTTAAACCGTCCAAAAAAGGGAAAACCCCAAGTGGAGATGAGTATGGGCCGAAAAAAAAAGCCCCCCTCCAAAAAAAAAAAAAAAAAAAAAGGGAGGGGGGGAAAAAAAAAAAACCCCAAAAAACCCAAAACAAAAAGCCCCCCAACCCCCCCAAAATAATTCAACGAAAAAAGGAGAAGTGCATTGGAGTGAGTAGGGGCCGAAAAAAAAGCCCCCCCCCACCCCCCAAAAAAAAAAAAAAAAAAAGGAGGGGGGGGAAAAAAGCCCCAAAACCAAAAAACCAAAACAAAAAAAACCCAAAAAAAAAAAAATTTTCGGGCCGTAAAGGGGGAGAAGGTTTTTAGAGGGATAGAGCGGGGGTTGTTTGATGTCAAAAGGGGTGAAAAAAATTTTTGATCATAAAGGGTTCGAAGCCCTGGGGCCCTTGGGGTTTTGGGTTTGGCTAGTGCTAAAATTGGGAGAGCCCTTTTAAAATTTCCGTGATTTTTCGATTTTGACCCGGGTTTTTTTCCCCGGGGACCACCCCCAAAACCACACACACACACACACACCAAACCCCACACACACCACACACACACCCACCCACACAACACACACACAACACCACAAAAAACCCCAAAACACAACCCATAAAAACCACCCCAAATCAAAATTTTCACACACTTTTCATACACCCCACAATCCCCTCATACACATAATCAACAAAAACAAACCCCAACACAAAAAACAACAAAACACCCCCACACACTCACACACAAAACCAACACACACCCCACACACAAAAACCACAACACACAAAACCACCCAAATCCACAAAACCTCAAACAAAAAATTCACACACATTGGGGGACGGAGCCAAAGGGGTTTCAGAACATTGCGCGGGCAATTTGACGCCCCCGGGGTTTCGGGGCCCGGTCGAAGATTTTTCCGGGAATTTAAAAATTCAGTGCTGACCCCCGCCCCCAAAAAAAGCCCTTTGGGATAATTTTTAAAACCGGGGCCCCTTTCAAAACCGCACGGAGCATCTTGCGCACAAATTTAAAATTCCGTTCCGCTTTTTGGGAAGAGAAAGGCCATCGTGTGCCGGGGGGAAACAATAAACTTTTTCAAAACTGCATAAAAAAGTGGTTTGGTTTTAAAAAAAGAAATTTGAGTGCTTATCCCTTTTAACATGTTATAAAAAAATTTTAAAAATAAATAAAAAAAAATAAAAAAGCATAAATGGAGAAAAAAGGGTTTTGACTGGCTCCTAAACGTTCGAAAAAAAATTTGTTGATTAGTTTTTTTTGCAATGTAAACTTTTTTTTTTCCCAAGGGGGCATCCATCCCGTTTTTTTTCAAAAAATTTTCTTCTATTTGAAAAAGCAACAAATGGCGAAAGAAATAGAAAAAAAATTTAAAAAAAATAAAAAAAACTTTTTGGAAAAAATTTTTTGAAAAAAACATTTCCCTTTTCCATTTTTTTGGAGAAGAGAACAAGGACGGGGAACAGGGGCCCCCGCATTGAATCCCCAAAATTTTGATAATTTGATTTTGCTCCATGTGAACTTTTTTTGGGGGATTTTCCCAAAATTTCTCCATGTAGACGGGTTTTGGAAGGGACCAAAATGATAATACTTTGCCCCTTGTAGACTGTTTTTTGGGAATGGCCCCAAATATGTTTGACTTTGCTCCATGGGACTGTTTTGGGGGGATGGCCCAAAAATCTCCATGGGGGGATGATTTGGGGGGGGCCCAAAATTTCTCCATTTTGACTGATTTTGGGGATGGCCCAAAATTTGATGTTTGGGATTTTGCCCTGTAGCCTGTTTTGGGGGGATGGACCAAAGATGTTTTGACTTTGCTCCATGTAGATGATTTGGGGGGATTACCAATGATAATCGACAGTTTTTTTTGGGGGGATGGGGTTTTTAAAAAAAAATTTATTAAGGGGAATTTGGGGCCCACATTTATTTTAAACAGAAGGGCTTGAAAGCTAATAACATAGGTACTTTAAACCCTTACATCGGTGGGGGTTCAGTGATCTGGGGAGATAACGCCCCTTTACCTAAAAAGGGGAAAAGTCCGGGTGGGGAAAGGGGGGGTTTTCGAATCCCTTTGGGGGGCTCCCAATTTTCCCCCCATCCATTAGACCATGAGTGTGGTCTTGGTGTTTATTTTTCGTATAGACAAAAAAATCGGGGTCCCGTGTGTTACCCCATCATTTAGCGCACTTAAATAGAACCCACGGCAAAAAGGGGGGTTGTCCCTGGAAAAAAATCGGGTTGTAAAAAGCCATTTTGATAGGGAAACAAAAACAGCTGCAGACCCGGAAAAAAAAATTTATGGCGCTGCCTTGTGGCCCACGCGATCTCCCCGGGGGGGAAAAGCCCCCGAAAAATTTAAGCAGAGATTTTGCTGTGGAACCTTTAAAATAGTTTTAAAATTTAAAAAAGATTTAAATTTTTCCCCTTACCCTGCTACACTTTTTACCTCTTTTTAAGGGTTTTACCAAAATTTTACTTTGCTTACCTTCAACCCCAAAATCAGTTTGTTTTCCGGGAAAAAAACTTAAAATTACCCATCAAATAAGGGTTTGTCCCCTTTTACAAAGAAATGATCGAAACAAGAAATCCCCGTGTATTCCCAAAAAATGGTTTTGGGCCCTTGAAAAAACTGTGGGTTTTTTATGTCACAGCAAATTTCTCTGCGTGAAACCGGGGGGTTCTCCCCCCGGGGCAGGTGCCCTCGCCCCCAAATGCGCGCCACCCCTTTTTTCATTTTTTTTTTCCTTTTTTCCGGGCTGCAAAATTTATTTTTTTTTCCTTACAGGTGGCTTTTTTTTACAAAACTTTGCCGTGACCAAAACACTTGTTACCCTGGGTTCTTTTTTTGTGCGATTTTTGATTTTTTTTTTTTTTTAATCATTGGGTTACAAATTTTTCCAGCTTGAACATGCCAAACAAACCCCAGAGGAAAAATTAAAAAAAAAGTTGGGCTAGAGTGAACCAGGGGCTGTTTTTTTTTTTACCTTCAGAAGGGGGGAAACCCTTTCCCGTTCTTTTTTCTTCCCCCTCTCCCCCTTTCCCCTTTTCCCCCTTTCCACCCCCACCCAAATCCTTATCTTGCCCTTTTTTTTTCTCTCTCCCCCCTACTTTCCTTGGTCCCTAGACACCCGGGTTTAAAGTAGTACAGATGGGAATTTAAAAGGGTACCCTCTTTAAAAAGTTTTTTTGAATGGGTTTTTTGAACCCCGGACGTTTTGGGGAAAAAATTTGCTGGTTTTCTTAAAAAAATGTGAGCGAGTTCTGTTGAACTGGGGGAACGGGATTGTTTTTGGGTTTAAACCAATAAAAAAGAAAGCTAAGAGATCTTTTTTTTTAATACAAACTTTCCCAAACAAAAAAATCGTTGATTTGGGTTTTGTTTGAAAGGAATGGAACAAAAAAAGGGAAATTTGGGAAAGGGATTTAGCTTAAAACGATTATTTAAAAACCCAAAAAATTGGGGAAATTTGTTATTGAAATTTTTGACTTTGGGGTGTAATTTTTTAGTGTTTTGAAAGGGTTTTAAAAAAAATATTACAGTTGGTTCTGACTGTAGTTTACCCCAATTTCAGATTTGGGAATGTATGAGGTGTATATTAAAGACCCTTTAAATTTAAACCCGCAAATTCTGGGCAAAAGATTGGGGCTGTTTTATCGATGTTTTCCTATTTTCCTTTTTTTCTAACTAGTGTATTGGGGGCCCAAGGCGATAAGCAAAATTAAACCTTTTCAGTGTTTTTATGTTTAAAGCTCTCTCTCTCTCTCTCTCTCTCTTTCTCCCTCTCTCTCTTTTCCTCTCTTCTCTCTAACCCCTTTAAAAATAAAGGATTATTCATTCATTCATTCTTTTTCTCCTGTCATGTACCATTTCCCCATGCCCCAAATTTTTTTTTGTAAAATGGCCCTTTTAAAGGGCCCTGTTTCAGTAAAAGCCTGAAACATCTCTCTCTCTCTTCTTCCCCTTTTTCCCTCCTCTCCTCTCTCTCTCATCTCTCCCCCTCTCTCTTCTCCCTCTCCTCTCTCTCCCCTCCTCTTCTCTCTCTCTCTCTTCTCTTTTGTTCACATTTGGGCATGGGGTAAGGGGGGTGACCAATTTTGGGGAAAGGGGGAAAATCCTTTGCAAGGCCCAAATTTAAGCCCCCTTTTTTCCTTTTTCAGTCAGTTTACCTAACAACTTTCATAGATACCTCGAAAAAAACATTCCCAAAAATTTTTGTGCTCACGCAAGCAAGCAAAACGGGACACCAAAAACACACACCACACCACACACACACACAAACACCACACACACACACCCAAAAACACCCGCTTTCATAGGCACACACCCTGCATGCGCACACCCCACCCCCCACGTGCACACAAAAAAACCCCACACACCACACACACACCCCACCCCACACACACACACACACAAACACACACAAACTTGTAACTAAATTTTTACAAAGAAAGTCCCGAGTAAAATGGTTTTTTAATTTTCCCCTGAAGTATAATGTGACGTTTTTTATATTTTTTTATTTATAAAGAATTTACCTTTATTTTTTTGTTCAGGTTTTGAAAATAAATATTCAAGATTGTACTGTGTTAGGGACAAGCCAAAAGGGATTTTTGGCAAAAACCCTTTTTCAAAATGTCGAGAAGTTAAAGGTCATTTTTGGCATCTTTTCCCTTTTTAAAGTTTTTCCCCTAAAATGATAGTAGCCTAAGGCCCATGGGAAAATTAAAAAAGTTTCAGTGTTCAGTTTTAAATGTTCTCTCTCTCTCCCCCTCTTCCCCTTTTTTCTCTCTTCCCCTCCCCCCCCTCTCTCTCATTAGATAGAAAAATTTTTTTATTTTGAAATGTTACGCCTTTTCGAACACTTTAAAACCCAAACTGGGTTCCCTTTAACACGAAAAGAAAAATGTTTATTTTGGGCGAAAAATTTATAATTTGTTATCAAATGTTTGTTTGCTGTTATTTTTTTCGTTTTTTTTCTTTCTTTTTTTTTCTTTTTTTTTACAGGGGCTTTTTTTCGGGGTTTTTTTTTTTTTTTTGTTCTTGTTTTTTTTTTTGGAGAGGGGGTAAAAATAAATTTTTTTTAAAGTAAGAAAAAGGGGCCCTCATGTTTTTAATTTTGCATTCTTTTTTTGTTGGGCGCTCTTTTCCCCTGCTGTTTTAAATTTTCAATTTTAACCCATTTGATTTGATTTTTAACCCGTGTATCTCCCCGGGCTGAATGTTGGTCGGTTTGGGATTATGGGGTTTTTTTTAATACAAAATCTATCTCTTTTGTCTTAAAAAAGGATTCAAATACCCAGTGGGGATTATGGGTTTGTTGAATGTAAACTTTTTCTCCTTTTTTCAATTATAGGGTTGGGAAATTCTTTTCTTGTTGATGGTGGGGTTTTTTTTTTCCTTGTTGTTGCTTTCTGTTTTTTCTTTTTCTTTTTTCTTTACTCCTGTTTTTTAAGGGGCCTTTTTCTTTTTTTTTTTTCTTTCTCTTTTTTCCCAAATTTACGGCAAGGGCCCCGGGTGAAAAAAAAATAAAGTAAATTTCTTACTCTGTTAACCCTTGAAAAATAAAGATGTTCATTTTATTCAGCATTCTTTAAATTTTTTATTCATTCATTCATTCCTTTCTTCTCTTTTCTCTCTCCCCCTTCTTCTCTTTTCTCCCCCTCTCCCCTCTCTCTCTTCTCTCTCTCCCTTTAAAATGACGATGTTGATGACCCATTTATAAAAAATTTTTTAAGATAATGATAATAATAAAATAATTTTAATAAATTTTTTTAAAAAAAACAAAATTTAAAAAAATGATAATAATTTAAAAATCATAACATAATTTTTGGGAATCTATTTCGTGAATTATATACGGCTGTTTTTGTCCCAAACAAAAAAATCAAAAAAGTAAAATTTTAAAAAGTGGCATTGCACATTCGGGAAACCCGGGGGGTCTTAAAAATTCCCCCCCCCTTATTTAAAATTTTACCAAAAAAATTTTTTCCGGGGGTTCAAAAACCCCCGAAATCATTGACCCGTGAGATTTAGGTCACAACAAACGGTTTTCCCAAAAACCTCTGTAGCCTCTGGGCAAAAAAATCAAAACCTTTTTCGTTTCCCGCTCATAAAATTTGTATCTCATAAGGGGGGAAACAACCCCCCCCCCCCCCCCCTCCCAATAAAAAAACCCAAAACCCAAAAAGTTTGTCAAGTATTTTCTCTCTCTTCTCCTCCCCTCCTCCCCTCTCTCTCTCCCCTCCTTTTCTCTCTCTTCCTCTCAAATTCCTTTTCTCTCTCCCTCTCTCTCTCTCTATCTCCTTCTCTCTCTCTTTTCCATTTATTTTATATATATAAAATATATAAACATATACCTATAAAAAATAGGGTAGATAGATAATAGTTTGGGTTTGATAGAAAAGACAATAACAGACAGACAGACGACAGATAGATAGATAGATAGATGATAATTGATAGATAGATAGATTTGATAGATAGATAGATAATAGATAGATAGATAGATAGAAAAGCAGATAGATAGATGATAGATAGAAAAGATAAGTTTGAAAGATAGATAGAAAGAAAAAATAGATAGATAGATAGATTTGGGTAGATAAAATAATAGATAGATAGATAGATAGATAGATAAGTGTGTTTTATCTTTTGTGTTTTGATCTGTGTGTGTCTTTTGTGTATGTGTGTGTGCGTGTGGTGCGTGTGTGTGTGGGGGGTGTTGTGTGTTGCGGGGTGGGGGCCCCTTTTTTGTGTGTGTGTTGTGGTGTGTTGGGGGTGTGTTTTGTGGGTGTGCGTGCGTATTTTGTGTGGGGTTTGGGTGTTTGTTTCCCAGGGGCAAATCCATGTTGTTTTATACTTTTGAGGGCCCGGGGGGTTTTTAAAAAAATTTTCAAATTATTGGGAAACGGTGGGATTTTTTTTGCTTTGGGGCGTTTTTTTTAAATGTTTTCCCCCAAAATCTCCTTAAGAAAAGATCTTTAGAAAAAAAAAAGGGCGTTATCCTTTTTTTTAAACCCCTTTTTCGATTGTTTTCATTTGGGTTTTTTAAACTTCAAAAAATTTTTTTTTGCAGATTTCCAAAAAAGGCGAATTTTGATACTTTTAAATAAACCCGGGACTACACCAAAAAGACATTTGGAAATTTGGCCCATTTAAAAAATTTTTGGGGCTTTTTTTGGGTTTTTCCGTAGTGTGGGGGAAAAAGGGGGTGTGAGGGAAAGAACAGGCTCTTCTAAAAGAAGGAAAGCAACCCTTTGGGTTTAAATTTTTTTCATCAAGAATGGTCATTTAAAAATGGGAAAAATGTGCAGAGGGGGAAACCTATGGGTCTTTTGAATCACTGTTACCCCTGGAAAAATTTTTAATGCTAAATTTGGGGCAAGGGAAATCCAGATGCACTGGGGAGATTTCAACTTGGGAAAAGGTAAAATTTAAATGGAAAAAAACAAAATTTAATGTTAAAATCAAAAGGGGCCCCATTTGTGGGAAAATTGAAAATTAAAAACCAAATTTTTTATTAATTTTTAATGGGTTTAAAGTTTTTCAGTTTTTTAGGATTAAAAACCTTTCAAATTTTCTTCACAAAATTAATGCAAAGGAAAAAATTTTCCCCTTTCCAAAAAATATTTTGAATTTTTTTAAATCGTTTTGGGCCCTTTGGGGACATTTGGGGGATGATCTTATATTCTGTACCCTTTAAAGCCTGGTAACTTTGGGTTTAAATTAATTGGTGTAAAAAGTTTTAAAATCGTTCATTTTTCCTTTTGGAAAACCTCTTGTTTAAAGCCCCAACAGGGGGGGAGGGGAAAAAGGGGGCAAAGGGAAACCTAAGGGTTTTTTTTGGGTTTAAAATTTCCCGCCTCGCCCCTTTCTTCCCAAGTTGACAAACCCAAAAAAACCTTTAAAGGGCAAAGTCATTTTCGAGCGTTTAAACCCAAGCCAATGTAAGACCCAAAGGGAGAACATCTTTTTCCCCCCCCCAAAATTTAAAAACGCTCCTGCCTTTTTGGGAAGATCATCCCAAATTGTGTGCCCTGGAGCTGATGAAAAAATTTTTTTTTAAAGAAAAGCTTGAAACACAGGGGGTCGTTTTTTAGACACCACCCCTGAGGAAAAATCGGGACCCTGGCCCCCTGGGCCGGTTTTCGGGGGGGGTTAGGGAAAAGTTTGGGGTCCTACAAACCCGGTACGGGAACCAGGGCCTTTGGCAACTCCCTTTTTCCAAATTTTGGCCCAAACCCCCATAACTTTTGGGTGCCCCTTAAGGGGCCTAGACACAAATTTCATAAGGTCCTATTGGGGTCTAAAAGGGGGGGACTCCTTCCCCCAAATTTGGGGTCCCCCCTTTTTTTGGGAAACCTTTTTTCCCCAAAATGGCTACCCCCTTTGCAAAGGCCAGAACAGAAAAAATCCGAGCCGGGGCCGGCCTTTCCCCAAACCCCCCTCCAATCCCCCCCCAAGAGAGTCAAACTTTCCCTTCCTCCCCCCCCCCCCCCCTCTCCCTTCACTTTTTCTCTTTTCTCTCTCGTTTTAAAAACCAGCAAGAAAAAAAACATTTTAAAGAGGAGTGTAAAAATCGCCATTTTGGGGGAAGGGGAAGTAAAAATCCAAGACACACTACAAAATTTTTGGGAAGGGAATCCAAGAAAACACACAACCAAGACCCAAATCCCGTGTTTAAAAGGGATTTAGCTACACTTAGAGACTTTACTACAGTTCAATTTTTTGGGGCTACCCTTTACCCTTTCCCCCTTTTCAGTGTGTGACAAAAGCCCTCTAAAAAGAAAGGCTGATTGCCTAAAAATATCTGGAAGTAAAGAGTTTCGCGTTTGGCTGTACTTTTGAATCAAAATGCTGTGGTTTCCATGTAAATGGAATGGCCTTGGGCTGCAACGTTTGTTTGCTGTAGGGACCCTCCCAAAGCTTTCCCTCCCCTGAGCCCTTCCGTGGCCCAATTTTAAGGGGGCAAAAAGCACAGAAAAGGGGCCCGGGCGGGCCCGGGTCCTTCTTGGGCGAGCCCTGCAATTTCCCCATTCCAGGGTTTCTTTCCCATTTTCTTCTTTTTCCTCCTCCACATATTCTCCGGGGCCCCGAGGGGTGGGCCTCTGTTTGGTTCCCCCAAAAATTGGGGGCCCAGGACAACTTAAAAGCAAAAAAATTCCCTCTCTGTCTCGTCTGTCTGCCCTGTCTGCCTTCTCTCTGTTGTCGTCTCTCTGTCTCTGTCTCTGCCCTTGTCTGTCTGCCCTGTCGGCCCGGGCCCGGGCGGGTCTGTTGCCCCTCTCTCCCCTTCTCCCTCTACCCTCTCTCTTTCCCCTCTCAATCTAACTCTCTCTTTCCTCTCCCCTCTCTTTTTCCCCTCCCCTCTCTCCCCTGTCGACAAAACACTGTCTGCCCTAATTATTTCCCCCCCTTTTTTCCAAAACCCCCCCCCCAAAATAAGAGGGGAAAAAATCTTTTGGGTTTTTTGAACCCTTGCCTCACAAAGGAAGAAAAGGGGCTATCTTTAAATAAAATGATTTTGATTTGTTTTTTATATCCACATATTTTTGTTTTTAAGGGGAAGGGGTAAAATTTGAAAATTTTTTTTAAAAATTCACTTTGTTTATTTTTGTATTCGCGCATTGTCTTCATCTTTTCCTTTTACTTAGACTTTGAGCT